>WBNM01040460.1:0-10340 GCA_013399055.1 Ramphastos sulfuratus
CCATCCTATGATTCTATAAGAACAGGAGGGAATAAAAAAAAAAGGAGACTGGTATGCCATTTACACCCCCAACCAGCCATGCTTATTTCTTTCCAGCAGCAGTAGCTCTGAATGTGCCAAACTCTCCCTCCTCTCCCCCCCCCCCAAAAAAAAAAACAAAACCCAAACAAAACAAAAAACCTGAGAAAACCAAACATGAGCAAGTCCTCAAATAACTTTCCTGCTCAGCTCAAAGGATTTGAAATGAGGTTTCTGAGACCAACTGGTGCATTATGCATGCGATTGTTCTGTTTGGCTGATTTGATTTGCCTCAAGCCCCAATGTTAATTACAGTGAAAAAGATAAATACAGACTCTCTATAGAAATGTGCACAGAATCTTTAAAACAGAGGCTGCTGCCTCCTTCTTAACCAAAGACAGCATCCACAGGCAAGCACAATTTCAGGCTGACAAAAGCAGCTGTGCTCACAGATTTGATTCTCAGCTGGATTTATGTCATTTTAAGTAGCCATGTAGCCTTTGGTTTCATTCAGCATATTTAGATTCAGCTTATGGAAGATAAAATTAAAAAACCTTATGTCCTGCCATAGCAGGAAAATGCTTCTGGAAAAGGGTTCAGGAAAGAATGGGAATCAACACCACTGGGTTATACCACTGCTACTGCAAATAATTTACCATGCCACTTGTAAACTTGAAAGGCTTCCAGGAGACCTTATAGTAGCCTTCCAATATCTGAAGGGGGCTACAGGAAGGCTGGGGAGGGACTATTGACAAGGTCTTGCAATGACAGGACAAGGGGCAATGGGTTTGAACTGGCAGAGGGNCCTATGAGTGAAGCAGACATCACCATTGTTTTCTTTTCACAGCCTATAATTTTTTTCATTAGAATATTCCGATTAGCCTCAAACCAGCACACCAATAATAAGCACATAACCTGTCTTTGTCAGGTATTTTGTGTCTGGAAGGCACTTTGGAATCACAGAATGTCAGGGACTGGCAGGGACCTCCAAATCTCATCCAGTCCAACTCCCCTGCCAGAGCAGCATCACCCAGAGCAGATCACGCAGGAACACATCCAGGCAGGTTTTTAATACCTCCAGAGAATGAGACTCCACAACCCCCCTGGGCAGCCTGTTCCAGGGTTCTGGCACCCTCACAGGGAAAAAAATTCCTCCTCATGTTTAAATGAAACTTCCTATGCCTCAGCTTCCACCCAGTGCCCCTGGTGCTGTCCATACCATTTCAAAACTAGTTAACGAAGTACACCTCGAACGCTAAGTTCAGTTTCGGGGCCTTCAGTAGAAGACAGACATTGAGGTGCTGGGGCAGCTGCAGAGGAAGGCAACAAAGCTGCTGAAGGACTGCACAGGGCTGGTGAGGAGCAGCTGAGGGAACTGAGGCTGTCTGGAGAAGAGGAGCCTGTGAGGAGATCTCATTGCTCTCTAAAACAACCTGAAAGGAGCATGACCTGAGTGATGTGGAAATATTAAATTATGAAAGTGGTGCTGATCTCTTCTTCCTAGTAACAAAGGACAAGAAAAAATGCTGTCAAGTTGCAGCAGGGGAGGTTTAGACTGGATATTAGAAGAAAGTTCTTCACTGAAAGGGTTCTCAAGCACTGGAATAAGCTTGGATCAGCATCCCTGGAGGTGTTTAAAGGTGCATTGATATGATTCTAAGGGACGTGCTTTAGCACCAGCCTTGGCAGAGGTAGATAATGGTTGGACTTGATCTTAAAGGTCTTTTCCAACCAAAACTATTCTGTAACTCTACACATGAGAGCCTGCAAAGTTCCTTGGGAAACTTGGTGAAAAATAATTTCCAGCTATTCTGATAACAGGGTGAGTTTGTGTGGACAGTACTCCATTAGACAAAGACATGGGTTTGCTCCATGCATTGCATGTCCTCTTCTTACAGTCCCATTTATTCACATCAAAAAGTCTGGAGCAATCTGAAGAGTCAGACACTTGTGACTCCTTGGCAGCTTTTGTTGCTGACGTAAGTCACTTGAAAATAGGGTATGCAACCATTTCTTCTCAGGGAAAAAGTGGCTTGTGTGCATTCTGGCCTGGGCAGGCTTTGAGAAATAGCACCCTGCTCAAAAGCAAGGTTTATTGAATGATTGATTGTGATTTTAATGCCTTGCTCTTTTCAAACAAGGCACAGGATCACAGGGTTTTGGGAGTTGGAAGAGACCCAAAGAGCTCATCCAGTCCAACCCCCCTGACAGAGCAGGACCAGACAATCCAGCTCACGGCACACAGGAACACATCCAGACAGGGCTGGAAAGGCTCCAGGGAAGGAGACTCCACAACCTCTCTGGGCAGCCTGTGCCAGGGCTCTGGGACCCTTCCAGGCAAGAAGTTGTCCCTTGTGTTGAGCTGGAACCTCCTGTGCTGCAGCTTCCATCCATTGCTCCTTCTCCTCCCCCAGGCAGCAGTGAGCAGAGCCTGTCCCCCCCCTCCTGACCCCCAGCCCTCAGATAGTTATAAACATTGATTAAATCCCCTCTCAATGTTCCCTTCTGCAGCCTAAGCAGCCCCAGGTCCCTCAGCCTCTCCTCACCAGGCAGTGCTCAGTCCCCTCAGCATCCTTATAGCCCTCCCTTGGACTCACTCCAGCAGATCCCTGTCCCTCTGAAACTGGGGAGCCCAAAACTGAACACAATACTCAAGGTGAGGTCTCACCAGGGCAGAGGGGGAGGAGAACCTCCCTTAATCTGCTGTGCTCCAGGCCCCTTCTCAGACTTGCTGCCCTTCTCTGGGCACCTTCCAGCACCTCAACATCTCTCTTGAATTGAGGGGCCCAGAACTGGACACAGCACTCAAGGTGTGGCCTGAGCAGTGCTGAGCACAGGGGCAGAAGGATTCCCTGCTCCTGCTGGCCACACTGCTCCAGATGCAGGCCAGGATGCCATTGTCCTTCACAAGGAGATGATTTTTCTGTTCAAGCCAAGCAATTCAATTCTGAAACTCATGAGTATTCTTATGAGCCTCTCTTATACTTTGGATAACCTACAAGAGCTAGGAAATTCGAGTGCAGTTTGCTATTGTGTTGTCAGCACCATTCAAAGGTATAATATATTGAAATTTACATCAGGAGATAGATTTCCATGCATAGAGACACATGGTTTGTGGGATTTTTTTATTGTGGGTTTTTTGTTTTTTTTTTTTTTAATGAGCTTATGAATTGGTATTTAAGTTCTTCAGACTTGCAGGGGGGAGCAAATACTGTTGCCTGCATGCAAAAAGCACTGAGCACAGGCCAGAAGGACTTCCCTTATCCTGCTGGCCACACTGTTCCTGATCTGGGCCAGCATGTCATTGTCCCTCTTGGCCACCTGGGCACATACTGCTACAGAAAGGCAACGAACCTGCATTTCGTTCAGTAAGGCCAAGTGTAAGGTCCTGCACCTGGGTAGGCACAATCCCAAGCACAGCTCCAGGCTGGGTGGGGAATGGCTGAGAGCAACCCTGAGGAACAGGCCCTGGGGGTTTGGGGTGATGAAAAGCTCAAGATGAGGCTGCAGTGTGAGTGCAGCCCAGACAGCAACTGTGTGCTGGGCTGCAGCAAGAGCAGTGTGGGCAGCAGGGCAAGGGAGGGGATTCTGCCCCTTTGCTCTGCTCTCCTCAGANTCCAGAGGAGGCCACGAAGATGCTGAGAGGGCTGCAGCAGCTGTGCTGTGAGGACAGGCTGAGAGAGTTGGGGCTCTGCAGCCTGGAGAAGAGAAGGCTTCCAGGAGACCTTGGAGTAGCCTTCCAGTATCTGAAGGGGGCTACAGAAAGGCTGGGGAGGGACTACTGACAATGTCTTGCAATGACAGGACGAGGGGCAATGAGTTTGAACTGGCAGAGGGGAGATTGAAAGTGGATGTTAGGAGTAGGTTCTTTCTAGTGAGGGTGGTGAGACAGTGGCACAGGTTGCCCAGGGAGGTTGTGGCTGCTCCCTGCCTGGAGGTGTTCAAGGCCAGGTTGGTGAGACCTTGAGTGACCTGTGCTAGTGGGAGGTGTCCCTGCCTATGGCAGGGGGTTGGAGCTAGATGATCCTTGAGGTCCCTTCCAACCTTACCATTCTATGATTCTATGATTCTATGACTCGTAGTGCGAGCCCCTCGGCTGCCGGGCGGCAGGCGGCGGCACCACTCGCGGGCCTACGTCGCCCTCTGCTGGTCGTTGGGCACCGTTTTCCTTCCGCGTCCGACGCCAACCTCTGGTTTACGTCACAAGTGAAAGTAAGAAGTGCGGATAAGGGCTGCGGGCGGCTGGAACAAGCAGCCTTGGCGTGGAGGTATCGGCTGGCCCTGGGAAAGCTCACTTGGGCACGGTGTAAAGGTACAGGCTGTATGCTGGGCTCGATAGCGGCGCTGCAACGGCCGTTTTGCTTTAGGTAACTCTTGGCTACATGGGGAATAGAATGGTTTAGGTTGGAAGGGAGCTCAAAGCTCAGCCAGTTCCAACCCCCTGCCATAGGCAGGGACACCTCCCACTAGAACAAGTTGCTCAAGGTCTCATCCATCCTGGCCCTAAACACCTCCAGGGAGGTTGTGGAGCACAAAAGCACAGAATAAGATCGAAGAACACACTCTGTGCTTCTGTGCTCCATAACCTCCCTGGGCAACCTGTGCCAGTGTCTCACCACCCTCACTGCAAACAAGTTCTTCCTAAGATCCAGTTTCAATCTCCCCTCTGCCACTTCAAACCCATTCCTCCTCCTCTCATTACAAGACTTTGTCAATAGTCCCTCCCCAGCCTTCCTGTAGCCCCCTTCAGATACTGGAAGACTACTCTAAGGTCTACTGGAAGGCTACTCTAAGCTCTCCTGGAAGCCTTCTCTTCTCCAGGCTGCAGAGCCCCAACTCTCTCAGCCTGTCCTCACAGCAGAGCTGCTGCAGCCCTCTCAGCATCTTGGTGGCCTCCTCTGGACTGGCTCCAACACTTCCATGGCCTTCCTGTGCTGGGGGCTCCAGAACTGCACACAAGACTGCAGGTGGGCTCTGAGGAGAGCAGAGCAAAGGGACACAATCCCCTCCCTTGCCCTGCTGCCCACACTGCTCTTGCTGCAGCCTAGCACACAGTTGCTGTCTGGGCTGCACTCACACTGCAGCCTCATCTTGAGCTTTTCATGAAATCCTAAATTATCTTTTACTGCCACACTGGTAGTTTCTGCCACTGCCTGGACTTTGCCTTTATTAGAGCACCGTGCAGCAAACAAAGTTAGTTGGAAATGTGTTTCTTGGATCAAGCCCAGGTAAATTCAATTTTTTTAGATTTCAGTTGCAAAGATTCACAGAGCTTGGCATTGCCAGGATGTGCCTTGTGCACATGCCCTGCTTGAATCATGCCTGAAACATCCACAGGAACTAACACAAGAAATGGCCTTTTTTCCCCCCATTATTTGCATAATGTACTCGGATTCTCTTCCAACTTCTGGCAACAAAGGAAGCTTCAGCTGTGAAGTCTTTGAGACAGAAAATCTCTGAGGGAAATCAGGGAACATCATAAGCACAAAAAGCTCCCTGAAACCTCTGCCTCTGTGTCAGAAGAATCTTACAGGCAAGGATGCCCTGGAAGATTGTGGCTGCTCCCCCCCTGAGGTGTTCAGGACCAGGTTAGATGAGGCCTTGAGCGACCTGTTCTAGTGGGAGGTGTCCCTGCCATAGGCAGGGGGTTGGAACTGGATGAGCTTTGAGGTCCCTTCCAACCTAAACCATTCTATGATTCTATACACCAGGAGCTGATTACACTGATGGATCAGGCTCTGTCAACAACTTCTGGAGACTCAGAGTTTGCCCTGGAAAACTTATGGACAGAAAGCAAAACTATCACCACATGACACTGGGAGAATTTCATCCTCCAGATAAAGGAGCTTGGATGGTACAAAATCTGAATCAATCCATTATAGATTGTTTAGGTCTCCCTGCAAAAACCTGAGAACACTTTTTTTTTTTTTAAATGAGATTAATGCAATCTAGAGTCATTTGCTTGGAACACGTCACTCTTTAAGTGAACTTTTCCCTCACCTTTCTCTGCATGCCACTTGGCATAGAGATCCTCTGCTGGAGTGGTGTCAATGAGTCTTCCCAAGCAGTGTGTCCTGAAGCTAGCAAACTACAAGCACAAAAGGAGCACTTTGTACTCCCAGCTGTGGCCCCAGCTGAATCAAGTGTCTGGAAACACCTCTGTAAGTTATGCACTGGTGCATTTTTCAAGCACTGCCAACAACAAGAAAGCATGAGCTGTAGTAAAGAATAAAGTGCTGGTTTGTCAGAAGAAAGCTCAATACACATTCACAGATGATAATAAAGATGTGGCTAATTCCACATGGTTCATTCAATAAAAGCACAAACACAAGAGAATGAATGAAAGCTACAGACTTGTTCTGGGTGAACATTAATGTAGGGCCTGATTTTGTAATGGGCTGACTCATTCCCTCCTACTGAAAAGCCAAACCTAACCACGTAAAAGCCAAACCTACCATCCAACCTGTTCAACAGTCCCAAAAGCAGGTGTCACTGAGAATAAGATATTTGAAACTAAAACCACTTTGCTCAGTGTTTTTCCCACTGTCATTTGCCATCCTTTCTCTCACTTAGGTTGTGCCTAGTTTCAAGCCTGCAGGGAGTAAGAACTGATGCTAGAGTTCAGTCTGGAAGTGTTGTTGGAAAAATCCAGGGCTCATTCTGCCCAGGTCTGCAGGCTTGTATTTCATTTGAGGCAGGTAGAGATGGATGAGATTGGGATTGCTGGTGGAGTTAAACCTTGGAGTAAGGATTAGAGTTATGGTTATGGAATAAAGAGGTGTAGAAATGGTTTGGTCTGGAGAGGAAAAGGCTCTGATGGGCTCTTTTAAGTCGATCCCTGTCCCTCCTGAGCTGTGGAGCCCAGAACTGAAAGGAATATTCCAGGTGAGGAGTGTAGGCATCTCCTAGAGCCTGCCACTGCAGCGTGCACACATCCTGCCAGCAGCTTTGCTCACTGCTGTAACGAGCAGGATAAGAAAGTTTGTTTAACTGTTGCTGGAATCCGTTTTCTGTCACAGCCCTTTCAGCTGCTTTGCAAATACTGCAGGAGGAGATTCTGCCTTGTAAAGGGTTAACCCTCCTGGGTGGTTGCTGGAACCCATTTTCCGTCACAGCCCTTTCAGCTGCTTTGCAAATCCTGCAGGAGNAAAGGCTTTGCTGTTTGGTTTCTAAACTAAACCAAACTGTAATCCCTCTGCTAGGGAATTGCTGTCATCATGTAAGTTCCAGGGTGGAAACATGTATTGGTCTTATGTGAATCTTAAGAGTGTCTCATCCGAGTAGGCTTCTACAAAACCTAGTTTGGAAGGCAAATCTAAAAGTATCCCAGCTTTTAAAATGCTGGATATGTTGATGTTTTTTGTTATAACTAGAACTGCAGGAATGCAAGGCCTCCAGCCCCCTGCAAACCTGCTTTAACCTGACACCTTTTCCAAGCTTTAAAAAAAAAACAAAACAGGATCACAGAGGATCACAGGATGTTAGAGGTTGGAAGGGACCTTCATAGATCATCCAGTCCAACCCCCCTGCCAGAACAGGACCATACAGTCTAGCTCAGATCACACAGGAACACATCCAGACAGGCCTTGAAAGGCTCCAGAGAAGGAGACTCTACAACCTCTCTGGGCAGCCTGTGCCAGTGCTCTGGGACCCTTACAGTAAAGTTCTTCCTCACGTTGAGGTGGAACTTTCTGTGCTGTACTTTATATCCATTACCCTTTGTCCTATCACAGGACACAACTGAGAGGAGTTTGTCCCCTTCCTCTTGACCCCCAGCCCTCAGATATTTATAAACATTAGTTAGATCCCCTCTAAGTCTTCTCTTCCCCAGCCCAAACAGCTCCAGGTCCCTCAGCCTCTCCTCTCAGGGCAGTGCTGCAGCCCCTTTAGCATCTTCATAGCCCTCTGATGGGCTCTTTTAAGTCGATCCCTGTCCCTCCTGAGCTGTGGAGCCCAGAACTGAAAGCAATATTCCAGGTGAGGAGTGTAGGCATCTCCTAGAGCCTGCCACTGCAGCGTGCACACATCCTGCCAGCAGCTTTGCTCACTGCTGTAACGAGCAGGATAAGAAAGTTTGTTTAACTGTTGCTGGAATCCGTTTTCTGTCACAGCCCTTTCAGCTGCTTTGCAAATACTGCAGGAGGAGATTCTGCCTTGTAAAGGGTTAACCCTCCTGGGTGGTTGCTGGAACCCATTTTCCGTCACAGCCCTTTCAGCTGCTTTGCAAATCCTGCAGGAGGAAATTCTGCCTTCAGGCTCACAGGCTTGGAACGTGTGGTGCTGCTGTAATCCACGGGGAGCTCCTCCTGCCAGTGCGCCATAGGCCACCGTCAGAGTGACGTAGAGGAAGGTTAATGACGTGAGCAACAGCAAAGGGAAACAAGGCTCACAGCTCACAGCCTGTCCTACCTCTCTTGTTAAATGATGTCATATTTGTCCTGTTGTCAAAGCTTGCCTTTGCCTGGGCTGTGGCACTGCACCAGAACTGCAAGCTTGTGCTAGGTTAGAGCAGATCCCTCTCCCAATAAAGTCAATTCACTACAGCTCAGGTGTCCCTGCCTATGGCAGGGGGTTGGAACTAGATGATCCTTGAAGTCCCTTCCAACCTTACCATTCTATGAGTCTATGATTTTGGGAAGTCAGAGGAGAAATGAAATTGTGGTTTTGTGAAATTTGAACAAAATATAACAGTATAAGAAGAATAAACTACCACAGAAATACAATAACCTTAAGGAAGATGGGGAAGGGGTCGAGCAGCAGCAAAGTAGCAAAACAACAGCAGCAGCCAAAACAGCAGTGGGGGAAGATAGCAGCAGGCACAGCAGAAGCAGCAAGGGGAAGGTCCAAGCTGTACTTCCAGACATAAAGCTCTCAATGCTCCAAAGAAATTACATCTTCTTATGCATTGCTGCCATTTTATGGCCTGTCCCTGGAACGTTCACCTCTCCACTCAGAGCTTCCACTTCTAAGTTCCCAATTTTGTAATGTCTGAGCCAGAAATCCAGCTCCAGTGGCCACAAAGCTCCAAAATGGGGATGCCTGGACATGGGTGCATGGGCATGCTGCAAATCAGAGGCAGAGAAGGAACTAGAATTCCTCCTCTTCTCCCCCAGCTTCTCAGCTCTGTCAAATACTTATCCTCTAATTCCAGAGCCATAAATTGTTTGGTAGTGCAGTCAAGCATAAACTATTTAAGGCAGGGATTCTCTGTGCCTGTAATCGTATGTTATGTAGCAATCCAATGTGTCTAATTGTTACTGGGAAAATAAAAAGGAGCAGCATCATCATCCTAATGAATGCCATTATTTCTGCCTTCCCTGGTGCTGCATATTTTCCTTGAGGTAATCAGGGACCTGTTGCTAGGTAGTTAATATTTAAGGTACCTTAAATACTTTAATGTGTCTATCCCTGCTGTTTCTAGGCAGCAATATTTGTTTATGATATTGTTATACAACCCCTTTCTACCTTATATCCTTTATTCAGTGTAATCTAATATAGCCACACAGTTAAATTTCAGTCCTGGCAGGTTGTTTGTGTTTGTTTTGGTTTGTTGGGGTTTTTTTCATAGAGTAGCATTTTAAAGCAACTCCTGTTCATGATAAAGCATCTCTGATGTAGATCTGTTGTGTGTGGGCAGGCATTGCTCACACTTCTTTCTTTATACAATCTCCAAACCTCAATGAAATACTTAAATAAGGGCATTTAAATGTGGGTAGTGATCCTGTGTGTGCTTTCAGCACCTATTGCAGGTGCTTACATGTTTCCAAAGTACAAAAACAGTTACAGAAATACACAAGTTAAAGGTAATACAGAAACACAACTCCCCTCCCAGAAATCAGAGTCCCCAGGAGGGGCTCCCAACCACCCTTCCACCTTCTCCCCACCCCTCTACCTTACCCCAGGGTTTGCCTTATGTGCAAGGTGAGTTTGGAGGATTGGCCAGGGGGGGTTAGAAGTAGAGTGGTTAGTTAGGTTAGCAGAGAGGTCCAGACCAAGCTAGCAGCTAGAGAGAATGAGACTCTCCGTGTCTTATCTATGTTTATGTTCTTGTTCTTATACATCTCAGCAAGCCTATGAGTGAAGTAGACATCACCATTGTTTTCTTTTCACAGCCTAGAATCTAATTCTTTTCATAAAAATATTCCAATTAGCCTCAAACCAGCACACATCCTCAGAAGATGGGGAATTCCTGACAGTGGTGTGAGTTGTCTTGGAGGTGTAGTTTATCTAGCAGCAAAAAGCTCTCATTTCCAGAGATTGTAAAATACATCTGGTGTTTGTTGAAGACTGAAAATTACTTCCCTTACAAATGAGATATATGG
>WBNM01040462.1:0-18868 GCA_013399055.1 Ramphastos sulfuratus
CTTGGCCTCCCATATCTTACCACCTGGAAACTGTTGTAGAAAATCCCTTATGAATGTCCTTCCATTATTTTAGGCACAACGGAAGGCGCTTGGACACTCAGGCTATGCTGGGTGGAACGCCAAAGTGGTTGTTCAAGATGAGCCTTAGCTTTGAAAAACGATGCTGAGATTTTAAATGTTTCTTAATGGTCTGATAATTTCTACTGGTGAAAACTGCCCCAAAAAAGTACTTCTGAAACTTAAACTTTATTGGGAAAAGGTGCGAATTTTGAAATTATGTTTAGGTTTTGGGAGGGAAAGCTTGAAAGGAAAAAGATTGACCAAGTCTGCAGATGGTAGCGTAAGGCCTAGACACAAAATTCATGTGGAAGAGGTGAAATACTGGAACAGGTTGCCCAGGGATGTGGTTGAGGCCCCATCCCTGCAGACATTCAAGATCAGACATGATGTGGCCCTGGGCAGCCTGATCTCGTTGGAGAAGTTTCTGCTGAGTGCAGGAGGGTTGGACAAGGTTATCTTTGATGGTCCCTTCCAACCCAATGCAGTTCGTGAATCTGTGAATAGTTTCCTCAGCAAGAAAAGTTCATTCTCAAATACAGGCCTGCTCTATTTCTGAACTGGCATACACTATGCTAATAGCAGGAAGCTCTAAAGCTCTCAAAGTAGAGCTTCTTGTTTAATCTTCTTACCTCTGTTTTTGTATATACATACATATATATATATATACACACACACATATAGTTGCTTTACGAAAGGGATTTTGCCATAAATAAATTATTATTAATACCACTATAGATGGACTATTAATTCTTTGATTTGACAGGAGCAGTGAAAATTTCTTTGAAATTAGTAGAAACCAGTTTATGCAGAAAAGATGGCTTCTTTTTCATGTTTCCCAATGATTAAAATATGCTGTCCTAGCTGTTCTGTGAAAGGAACAAATACACAGCAGTGCTCATTTCTGTACTACAGACAGTCAGTTAAAAAAGCAGTGAAGTCTCTGTCAGCATATCTAGCATATGACAATTCAGAACAAACAAGTAAATGCATTTTATAAAACTAATGAAATCTCGGCTATCGTTCTCCTTACAGCAGTCAGTGAAATCTTGGGCTTCTGGTAAAAAGTGTGAGTTTGATGTGCAAACTGGTGAAACCATTCTGTGCAGGTGGATTGCTTTCAGCAGTAGTGAGCTTAGCCTTTCTGCAGCTTTTCACTCCTGAGCTGGTGACTGGAAGCCCATGCGCAGTTATCTTGCAATACTTTCTTTCAGAGCAGCAGACCGTCTTGCTGTGAAACCAGTTTGTGGTGGGACCAACTACTGTTTCATTGTGACAAGTGTGGGATTTTTCTGTGCACAAAGTCTCAAGCTTTGGAAGAAATGTCTGGCTCTTAATTTCAGTAAATGGCATGACACACTACATCCATTTTGAGCTTCTGACATACTAAACTGTTTTTGTTTAATGGATGATTTGCCATGGTGAGCAGCGAGCTCAAGTGAGTTGAACAGGAAAACAAAACTTCCCTTGTGCAAAACATTCTACCAGTAAATGTACTTGTGGAGAAAATCTTTCATTGTAGTACCTTGAGCTTCTTCCTCCAGTGTTTCTATGTTCCCATTTCTTTGTTGATATATGTCTTTTTTTTAAACTTTGTTGCTCAGAATGTCTTTAATGCTAGCCAAGGAGTAAGGGGTTTGGACTTTTTTTCATGGACTTCTAAAGCTTTATTCCCTAAGGTGAGTTAAATGACAGGAATAGTCATGCTGCGTCTCATGTTTTCAGATTGTGCTTTATGACTCAATTTTACAGTAAATATTTTTGGAAACCTGTTTTACTTTCAGTTATTTTTACAGGAAATAGCAAATTTGTATGGAATGCTCTATCTCATCTTTTCCTTCAGGATGAGAAAAAAAGCACCAGGCCAGATTACTGAATTGTCACTATTTCATCAGTAGCACTCTCCTTTTTTTGATTGAACCAAATTAGAGTTTCAGAGAGGTGGCCTAGCGACATCGTAAGTGTCTTCATTCTTTTTCAGTTAAATTTACTAGTAAGTTATTTTCTGTTATTAAAATTCACAGAATCACAGAATTAACCAGGCTGGAAAAGACCTCTGAGCGCATCAAGTCCAACCTATAACCTAACACCTTCTAATTAACTAAACCCTGGCATTAAGTGCCTCATCCAGCCTCCTCTTAAACACCTCCAGGGATGGGTACTCCACCACTGCCCCAGGCAGCCCATTCCAATGCCAATCACTCTTTCTCTGAAGAACTTCTTAGCCCAGCCTGCCCTGGCACAGCTTGAGGCTGTGTCCTCTTGTTCTGTCTCTGGGTGCCTGGCAGAAGAGCCCAACCCCAGCTGGCTACAACCTCCCTTCAGGTAGCTGCAGAGAGCAATGAGGTCTGCCCTGAGCCTCCTCTTNACCATCTCTGGGCCCAGCCCTCCAGCCAGTTCTTGACCCAGCACAGAGTGCCCCTGTCCAGGCCAAGGGCTGCCAGCTTGGCCAGGAGTTTGCTATGGCAGACTCCATCCACAGCCTGCTCCACATCCACCAGGCAGTCCCCTGTGCATACAAAGAGATCAGGTTGGTCAGGCAGGACCTAACCCTTGTGAGTTTACTTGTACAAATAATAAATACTCAGCCCACTTTAATTATACAATTATAGCAATAAGTACAGGTAAGCAGTTTAAATTATCTGCAATAATGCTTGTCTAAATCTCTTTTTTAGTCCTGTAGTGATGTTGTGATTGAGTTTTGTCATATGAAATTTGTAGTGAAGATTATGTTCAGTGTTGTACATACTGGTTTGGAGGTTTAAAAGTTTGCTATTTCAGGGAAACACGTTTGGTGGAAAACCAAACTTCTGTGTGATTATCTTGACTTAGACAATGCTTTAAACTGTCTTTAAAACATACAGATGTGACTTTTTGTCTCAAACCATTTTACCTCGGCTTCATTAATTAACTTGCTTTGAGAGTTACATGTTTACAGCTTCATTTTTGTATTAAGGCTTCCTGGAAAGACTTCTCTGTTCATCTGGATATAGGGCACAGACTTCAGTAATTTAAAGGTGAAAACATGAGTATTAGAGATCAGAGGAAACTGCATTAATTAAAAAGGAAATAACATAAGTAGCGGTCAGGTTTCAAACAGAAATGAAAATATTTTACACAGCAGGAAGTGTGCACTCCTGGAGGGTGTTGTTACAGGAGATGTGGAGGCAGAAAATATCAGCACACACAGAAGTTGGACAGATTTATAGATAACAGATTAATAAACAACAGTATAGGGTAGACCCTCTAACGTCCATCATAAAAATATTTTAAATGGTGTTGGTGTGTAAGGGACAGATAACTAATAAGAGTGATCAGCAGTAAGGGTGATCTACTCGTGAAGAGCATCTCCTGTACCCATTGCTGAGCAATGGCCTAGGTGAACCACTGTCTTCATGCCACAGAGCATTACTTAACTTTCACATGTTCCTTCAAAAGCACCTATGACTTGCATTATTAGCATCATAGAGCTTACACCTGCTTCTGACTTGCTTGCTTCTTGTACAAATGTGCATTACACTATTCCCAACCAGCATATTTTTCTGTAATTTAAGCTATGGCTGGCTGAAAAAAAAAATCTATGCTAATATTTCTCTTCTTTAATAACTACCAATTTTTCTTGGTAGGAGGCTTAAAAAGTGCTTTCTCATTTCAGATTTGGAGATATATATTTCATCTGTAATTGGTACCAGGTGAAATAAATTTGCAAACCATTTTTATATCAACAGTAATAAATGCAGTAATATGTACATATGCATTAAAGAATCCGTGGTGTTGCTGTTACTTTGTCATAATTTTACCTTTTTTCAACAATGTATTCAAGATCAAGAAGAGCAGCATATTGTTTATAAAGAGATAATATTCAAATTCCCTTTATTTGGAACGGCACAACCCATTCCTTGTGCCGTTCCACATAATTTCACATATAACAGCACAAGGAATGAGTGTATTTGCTGATAAATGTCAGTATGAAACAAGGTTTAGCGAGAGTGTTGAGAGTAAATAATTTGTCTCCAATGGCAGAGAAGAGATACACCTTTTCCAGAAATGCTTGCATTTATACCACTTCTGTTTGAAGAGCAGTATGAAGACATTTGAATTACTGGTAGTTAGTTGTTTACCATGGCATGTGAAAACTAGCAATGTAACTAGTATCTCTTTTAGCTTTGAAATTCAGCTATTGTATTCTTGAAATAAGTATTTCTTATCTAAAGAGTTCAAGGTATTATTAATAGGTTCTATTCTGTTTTGTTTTGCCCTTTTTTTTTTTTTTTTGTTTTAAATTTCTCAGGACTCTAGGTCTAATACTGATGATTTTTTCAAAGACCTAAATTCACACTGCCCACAGGAAGCAGTGGTGCAAGAACAAGACATGCCATTCCTTCGAGGTGGACCTGGAGTGTACAAGGTAGTGAAGACTGGCCCATCAGGTCACAACATCAGAAGCTGCCCTAACCTTAGAGGTATCCCAATTGGAATGTTAGTTCTGGGAAACAAAGTCAAAGCAGTGGGCGAGGTATGGATCCTTGTAGCTTCAGTTCATGTCTTCATAGATACCAGTATATAACAGTAGTAAACACAACAAAGAGTCTGCCTCCGTACAGGTTTGCTTTTCCAACCCTCACAATAAGTACTAACCTTCGAACGTGGTTTACATGATAAATACCAATGCTGTTGTCTTTTGCTTTTTTGATGCGTGCATTGATTGGAGTAATGTTAAAATTGTTCTACAGTTACATATGCTTGCTTACATCTTGCTTCTTACAATATTCCTTACAAAATTATATTTCTTGTTCTGCTATTTTGTCATATTCTTTGGAAGGGCTTCATTTCATTGGAAAAAATGTTTTGATTCTTTTGACCTAACCAATTAACAAAATACTCTGTTTCTCTGTTTCGATTGTATCCATTGTTCAGTTGCTGAACTGTTGCTACTCTTCTCAGTTGTCTAGCTGTGATGTTTCATGATTAAGAAGGGCTTAAGGATGAAGTGTGTCATGCTATTTCCTAAATACATCAGGAACAAAATTAGTACTCATACAAACTTTTCACATAAAACTTGGTATTATAATTCTACCGTTGCAGCCACTAATAAGAAGGCCTCCTTTGGTGATTATCTCCTTGAAGTTTTGTTTAGGCTTGTTTGGATGTTCTAAAGCTGTGGTGTTGGTGTGTTACTTTTTCTGAACATAAACATGTCTGTGATCTTTAGAAATACTCCTAAGTGTAAATTTACCATAAATCGTTTTGATACTTCAATCTGCCTCAGCCTGTGGCCTTAATTTAAGAAACTATTTTTTAACATTTCCTTTGGAATACAAAGTTTGGAATGAGTGTGTTTTCCAGATACTATGATATTTTTCAGAGTTGTTCTAATGAATTAACCAAAAAGTCAATAAATGATACCTTTTTTTTGTGTGTGTGTGCATCAGGTGACTAATTCAGAAGGTACATGGGTGCAAATGGATAAGAACAGCATGGTAGAGTTCTGTGAAAGTGATGAAGGCGAGGCATGGTCATTAGCTAGAGACAGAGGTGGAAACCAGTACCTCCGACACGAAGATGGCAAGTTCTTGTTTTATTTTGTTTAGTGTTGTAGGGTTGTTTTATTTAACTTAGAAAAAATTAAGCAATCTAAATTTTCACTTTTTTATTTAAACTACTTTATGTGCTTGGACTGCACAGATAAAGATTCTTCAAATGTGGTTCTTTGTTTATTTAAAAAAAAAAAAGAAAAAAAAGAAAAAAACGAAAACCAGAACAAAACCAAAAAGCCACCAACAAACAAAAACACACTCCAAAATATTTCCCTCTGATTTCCTCAGCACCAGTTACAGAGCAGAATTTTAACCATCCTTCTTTTAGCTACGGGAATATATTTTGCATGAGTAATTGTACAATTCTGTTAGCTTTCTTTGGTCTGTGTTTGTCTATGAAAACTTAGGGCAGGGTGAATTATTTGGTTTGATTTTAAGTTATTTCTGTCACATAGCATCCTCATAACCTGTTAACTTTTTTTTAACACTATATTTAAAATTAACATCACATTAGTTAATTTTTCTAGTTAGCAAAATATGATAGCATTCTCCTAAAATGCAGAATTTCCATACTGATGATTCATGTTCAAATTGGGTAAGCCCTAGGAGTAGTGAAAGAAAACACGAAGTGTTAGTATGCAATTTCTTACTGCTTTTTGTTTTCTCTGCTATAGTCATCCTCCTTGTTGATCTCCCTGTAAGCAGGCTTCCATTACTGATCTAAAATTTTTTTTTTTCACCACGAATGCTTCATATGAAGATATTCACAACAGTCACTTCCTTAACAGGTAGTCCCAGTCCACTTTGATGAGATCTGTGCAGGATTATGGGATAATCATATTCCCTTAAAAACTGAGACAGGGAGTGATCTGTCAGTATTTATACTTCTGGAAGTGATAATTTATCCAATCTCCCTATCAGTACAGATTCTGCTAGATCAGTTTGCCCACTCCCATATCTAGTCAATTTCTAACAACTTTCGAGTACCCTGGACAACCTTTACTCACGTTTGACTCACTTCCATGGTGAAAAATTTTCCCAGTGCTTAATCACAGATTTCCATGCTGCAACTTTTCTTTATTGTTTTGTCCTGTAACTGTGAATCTCTGAGATGAGTTTGGCTTCATCTTTGCTGAACCCTTTGTTTAGGTAGTTGAAGGGTGCAATAGAATCTCACCGTAGATTCCTTCTCTTCCTAAGACTAAATAAACGCGTTTCTTTGAGCCTCTCCTTTCTTTGTGTTGTTCTGCCCTGATTTTCTTGGTGGCCTTCACTGAGCTCATTTCAATCAGTCTTCTAATGGGGAGCTTGAAACTGAACACAGCACTTCCACTGCCCAGTGTGTCCCTCTTCTTTCCAATGTCTTGTAAAAATTGCTATGGATTTTCATAAGCTTGATTTTACAGTTTCAAAGCAGGATCACCTGGGGCAGGTCACACAAGAACACAGGTGGGTTTTGCAATTCCCCAAGGAAGGAGACTCCACATCCTCTCTAGGCAGCCTATTCCAGTGCTCTGTGAATCTCACTGTAGAGAAGTTTTTCATAATGTTGAGATGGAACTTCCTGTGTTCCAGCTTATACTCACTCTTCCTCGTGCTTTTACTGGGCACCACCAAAATGAGACTGTCACCTTCATCCTGACATCTATCCCTCAGTTTTTTATAAACATTAATAAGATCCCCCCTCAACCTTCTTTTCCCCAGACTAAACAACCCCAGTTCTCTCAGTCTTTCTTCACAGGAGAAATAGCTTCCTGTTGGACTCTCTCCAGTAGATCTCTGTGTCTCTTGACCTGGGGAGCCCAAAACAGGATACAGATTTACAATTCTTCTATATACAAACTTTTTGGTCAAGTCACTTCAAGACTTAATTGTTTCAGTCAAGCCTGCTTTTGTTTTGTTGGGTTTTTTTAATTCCATGTAAATTTCTAGTTTCTGAATAAACCTGGCTGTTTTCAGCTGGTAATTTTCCTGCTCCATTTATGGGATTCAGTGCATCCATGTTCTTCAAAAAGACATCTTCATCAAAATCTTCCACTTCAGCACTCATGTTCTGCTTGAGATTTTAGATAGAACTTACTGTCAGACTTTCATTTGTTCATTGTAAGAGAATTATTTCTCACCAAGATACTTCGGTAATTATCATCACATTACCATGTTAAAACACATAATTCCTTGGTAACATGTAAGTACTTTTTTTAGGCTGTTGTTGCTTGACTTAAAGGTATAAAACATTTGTGAAGAGTAGTAATAACCAAGAGTTTTTCATAAGATGTATAGAATGGAAATGTTTACTTAACACAGTATCTTTTTTGAAGACAGAGATTCTCCATTTTTAGTTATATCTGAAAAAGTTTCAAAATGCTCAAGGAGCACAAGTGTGTTCTAGAACATACTTGTGAACTTGAACATCTTCTGTTGAAAGCACATCTGTTGAACAATACAGCTAACTTCTGCAGAATGGGGGTTCATCTTCTTTTCAGTAATGCCCAGCAACAGGGCAAGAGGTAATGGACACAAACTTCAACATACAAAGTTCCTTCTAAACATGTGAAGGAACTTCTTTATTTTGGGGGTGGAAGAGCACTGAAACAGGCTGCCCAGGGAGGTAGTGGAGTCTCAGTCTCTTGGGTCATTCAAAATCCACCTGGACACCATCCTGTGCAACTTACTCAGGTGAATCTGCTCTAGTGGGAGTGCTGGACTAGCTGATCTGCAGAGGTCCCTTCCAATCCCTATCATTCTGTTATTTTGTATCCTAATAAAAGGCTGTTTTGTTTTCCAGTAGAAAAAGTCTCTGAGGCTAATAATCCTGGCTACACAATAGCTAATTTAAAAGTATATTGATTCTGAGTTTGCCACTCTGAAAACTCCTTTTGCCACCCTGTGTTGTCAAATGAATATGAGAATTGCTGTTCAAGGTAAACATTAAATGGTGTGGCATTACTGAAAAACAAACTCAAACCAGTTCCTCAGTGGCTTATGACAGCAGAGATGGCAGGAACTCAGTCCAATATAAAAACAGCCTGTGTGGTATCAAGTTTTCCATCTTTAGAGCACAAGCTGTCAAGAAGAGAGGTGTACTTTTCTCTTTGAGGAGAACCAGGTAGACTGGAAGAGTGCTATATGCAGGGTGGGGGAAGAAAAAATGGCAAGTACGCCTTTGCCTTGTGACTCACCTTTCCAATGTTAAATCAGTTACTGAAGACAGCCTAATGCTCAAGTGATGTGTTCTTTTTACAGAGCAAGTCCTTCTAGATCAGAATGTTCAGACTCCTCCCCCAAGTCCTTTTTCAATACAAGCTTTCAGTAAGGGGACAAGCTGTAGTAACGGTCAAGGGTTTGATTATGGCCTTGGAAATAATAAAGGTATGTTTATACACTCACATTTAAAAAAAAAATGTTATTTTTAACTTTGTTCATGTTTTTATTACTCATTTCCTAATCTTGTAGGTACCATCAGATGTTCTCCAACAGTAGTGCAATGAATTGCAAGGTGTTTTACAAAACTGCTTTTTTCTCTGCTTTTGTTTCACTCAGTGAAGTGCTCTGTGTAAAGAGGATCATCAAAAGTTCTTAAGTTACAGTTTATACTTTCTATAGTGGTGGGCAGAAATCTGTAACACAGAAACTATGAAACTGAATGAATTTAGAAAACATGTTTTTAAATTATCAGAAATATTTGTGAACACGCCCATCTTGACATTTTTAGTGCCTGTAATGGGAAGACAAAAGATACCGGTTGAGGTTTTAGTTGTGAAACTCAAACTCCCTTTCAGTCACAGATACCAGTTACAAATGCTGGGAAAGAATATTTTTCATTTTCCTGATGTAAAAGAGTTGTTTCTTTTAACCATGATTTATTCTGTTGTCAAGATGTAAATATATTTAAGGCATCACAAAGTCAAGCTGCATGCCTTTTGTTTGTTCACTGATTACCTGTAGATGAGCTAATACAGAAGGGAGTTTTGCTGAGGCAAATGTCCTTGAGAAATACTACCGAAGCACAGAGCTTTGATGTTCTACTCTTAAGATCACTGTCACTACAAACATGGGCCTAAGGTGTGCTCTGTGGTTTTAACACCAGCATATGTTCTTAGTGGTCTCAAAAAAAAAAAAAAGATTTAAAGGAGGAGAGTTGAGGGGGGAAAATTACTCATAAATGTCCTTGTCTGTTATTTTCATAACATGAAGTCGGTTTAGAAGATTTCACAGTGTTTTGCTTCATTAAGTAGTAGTTTATGCTTCTTCCTCTGCAGGAAACCTTTTTTTTGTGGACAAAAGCTGGAAGAGTTGTTTTCCTTTTTGTTTTGTAGAGCCTTTTATAGAGAGCTACTTCTCCCAGTTCAGCCAAACTAATTTCCAAGTAAGGGCTGAATCATGGAAGTGTTAAAGATGCTCAGTGTGAGACAGTATTGCAGCTTATATCTCAATATCATTTGTGCGATAGTGCAAAAATATTACCTGTTCTTTTTCTGCAGGGGCATACTAGGAAAAGAATTTTTTCCCTATATTGTCCAAAGATAAAATACTGGAGATCAATACGATGTATTATCAGGCATCCTGGTTTCTGAAGACAATGCAATTCTTTTTACTGTGTGCTGCCTTAAACAGTTTCTAAGGTGTTTCTTTTGGGTATTGTAGTTAGAGAAAGTTTGGAAACTCTGGACATTAAATTCCATATAATTTTATGTGTATTGTTCTCTCAACATACCCTCAAGCTGTGATAATTTAGTTTGAGTGAGCAACTCAGGTAGATGACTTCATTCATTTCATGTATTCTACAATTCCTTCCAGATTGCCCAAATGTGGAGAGTTGTTGGCAGTATATTGAAATAATCTCATTACTTTCCCAAAAATAGAGTTCTTCATCTATATCAATTTTTTGTATGCGATCTTTTTGTTTTTTTCATGTGTAAGAAGCTTTCAGTTTTGTGGAAAATAGAAAATTACTGGAGCAAGTGTGATCTCTTATGGGAATTTCTGAATGAAGCAGTTGTTTTGGAGGCACTTGTTTGCTAAAAAAGCTTCTGTAGGGATTGACTAGTTTCAGTGAAAATTCAGTCACCATCCATGACCATTTCAAACTGCTGTCAAATGTAAAGATCCCTGTGTAACAGGTCTGTGTTTACAATATTACTTGCAAGACAGAAGACAATCACTGTGGTTTAGCTATGTCTTCTCTATTCTGATTCTGGCCTTCTACATTGCAGGCATGTCTTTAATGTTCCTTGTGAATAGCCCTACCCACCTCCATATTTAATTATTGTGGACAAATGACTTCCAACCTCTTCACATATGTTCTTCTCTTTAAAATAATTGCTCATTCTAGGAGATAAAACTGCTGTATTTAAGAATTGACTGATTTGTCAAACATGTCAATTAGGAATAATTGCTGCCCAAGTATCAGTTCCAGTATTTTTTAGGTATACTACTTCCAAAGCAGTGGAACAAAATTGATTTATTGCTACCTGATATGATTATTTAGTCATTCCAGCTATGTTTGGTATTTTTGTTCTCTCGCTTTTGAAACAAAAAAAAAACATCAAGAAGATGATGGCAAAATGTAGTTTTTTTATTTTTTTTAGGTAATACAGACTTCTGTACATCCAACAGTCATTCTCTAATTCCATAAAAAGGCAATTAATAATCACCAGAAAAGTGTTGTAAATACTTGTATTAGCTGCTACTTCCTAGGATGTCTAGAATGCTATAAAAATTACATGAATTTGTGGAATAAAGTGGTGCTGTTAGAATTTCCTTTGCTTGGTGGTGGTTAAAACCTGAGATGCTCTCAAACTCTTGGTGTCTCCCAGCTCATATTACTAAGTATACTTCTAGTGATAACATAGTGTGATAAACTCTGCCCTTTTACTTTAGGCTTCATGTATTTCTACTGCTCACATATTATTTTGAGAATTGGCATTCAGAAATTAAAACTATTTTTACTATGCCAGTTTTTTGAAGACCTTCGTTTGCCTCGCAGCATATGTATGTAGATCTTCAATCTGATCTTGAAAAACAGCATAACAGATATTTGCAAAACCAAGCAAATATTTGCCAAAGCCTTGGCACAGAAATACACTTGCCAAAGCCTAAGTACATGTTACCTTTCCCTTCTCATCAGTTTTTCCTAATCTTTTTCTGCATGTTTTGTTGCATGTGTGTATTACTGTAAATGCTAGGGATTTCTGTTTTTCTTTGGCTGCTCTTCATTTTTTTTTTTTTTTTAGCAAGGCAAATATATGTCTCTGTTTTGAAATGTATTAAATAATCGCAGTAAAACCCCTTTTAAACTTTTCAGTAGTTTTACTGCCATGCATGAGGTGAGATTTTTATGTTCAGCCACAACCATAGTTGTATGTGGCTAAGTAAAATTTATGAGCTTTTCTCTGTTATCGTCACTTAAAATTTAACTGAGCACCATTTTACTCTGCCTTTCTGGAGAATGACAAGTAACAGGTTGTAGTTTTGACTGTTTTGCCCGCTACAGGTGACCAACTGAGTGCCATACTGAATTCCATTCAGTCACGGCCAAATCTCCCAGCTCCTTCCATCTTTGATCAAGCTGCAAAACCTCCCTCTTCCCTAGTCCACAGTCCATTTGTGTTCGGACAGCCCCTTTCCTTCCAGCAGCCTCAGCCACAGCTTCAGAGTAAGTTTGTCAGCCTTACCTGCCTCATCAGTCCATCTCTGCAGCTTTGACATTCCTCTTCTCCTTTGCTTACCAGCTACTAATCATCCCTCAGCGCACCTTTCTTGTTTTGTTTTGTTAAGTTTTTCATGATTCAGAAGCATGCAAGGTAATGGTCCCAAAGAAGTATACTTGTTCAGCTTTGATTTCTGTATTGACAGTGTTTTTGCGGTTGTATGTGTCTGCAGCATAGATGAGTCATGAAAGTGCATTTCCAATATGCAGCTCTTGGGTTTATAGGTAAGCTATATGGTACAAAATGTTTATATTTCTTTTAACATCAAAAATGGACTGCAACAAATTCTTAAGTATTAAATTTTTGTACCTTCCAAATTCCTATTTTTGTCACCAGTCCTAACTTTTTAGGAATGTAACTTGACAGTGGGAATAATTTGGGCCTCTCTGCTAGAATTCTGTTGAGTGCTCATAGAATTGGCATGGACGTGAAAATTTACACCTAGATGTGAATAGCAGGTAACCTGATTACTGATGAGAGGACAGGAAGATGTTTAGCTTTTGATTAAGGGAAAATACAAGCTCTGCATTCATGACAGATAGCAGATATTACAGTATATTTTCCCTTATCTACAGAACAGGTATAGCCTGGATCACAGTAATACTAGTGTTCTCCCAGAAACTTGCCCTCAGTTCTTTCTTGCAGGACCTTGTCAGTCAGTTTTCTCTGCAGTCCTGGATCTGTCCAGCACAGCTTATTGAAGTGGCAGTGAAGTTCTTGTGAGAACTAAATTAAAATCTCTTAATTCACTTTCATAAAGACTATCAGAAATAATCTGACAATGATCTTCTGAATTTATGCTGGACTTAAACCAATGTTCTGAGAGCAGAATATTCCAAAACCTCAGGCAAAACAATTGCCAGCCCCAGTGGCATCAGCACACCATCAGAGAGATTTTGCCTATTGTATATTCTTTTCCGTCACTTGTCTCAACTTGTTCAGAGTAGTGAAGTCAGTTTCTCATTCAATTTTGCATCAGAAATAAACCTAAATGTGTTATTTCAAATTTCAGGCCCATGGAGGGAGGGAGAATTTCCTGTTTTAACTTCCATGGTTCTTTGCAAATTTGCTAATCATCTGTTTACAAGTTCATTCAAATTCAGAATATTGTCAGCAGGCCCGTAAGGCTGTATGCATGTACTCGTTCTTTTACTAGTCAAGAAAATTACGTAATGTTTGAAACTATCTAGATGAAACATTTTAAATGTTACTTCAGAAAGTACTGGATTAATTTTCAATATAAGATTAATCGCAAGAATTAATAATAATAATGCTTAGAAAAGTTCTATTTTGGGTCGAATTCCACTCTAGTTTTTAATCTGTTAAATGCTGATGCAGCTGTATTGTAACAGGAATTCTTTAGTTGTGCGTTTTTCATTCATTATTTCCAAAGCACTTTATAGGTGTCTTTTATCAAAGACGTAATTTTAAAATTAAATCCTTTAAACAACATATCCCAAGGATCCATATCAAGTCACGTGGATTTTTGCCCTAAAAATACTTAGTTTTAGTTTCAAATTAAATGTTTTGTCCTTCAGTGCTTCCTGCAGTAAATATATTTTAAATTAATGTTTATAGTCCATAACTGCTGTAGGAATAGTTGAAAAAAGTTGTGCTGGGCTAGATTTGCATGGCTTCAGAGCTTGTGTACTTAATACGGTTGAAAGTCCAGCTAAACAGTTTCATCTGCCCACTTGCGTGTTCTGTTTTTCTTCAGATGTCTGTTCTCTTTGGGAGGCCTTTTGTTTGGAAGAATGATTCTGAAGACATTAGGATCATCCTGAATATGCTTTAGAATTATTTCCTAAATTTAGATTGTTATAACAGGAAGAAAAATGTTGCTCTATTTATAAAACAAGCTCTATGCCAGTGACAGATATTTAATTTTTTTCTTCGGAAGAGTTTGTAGTGAGCTATTCATTCTGAGTAATGATTTCTGTGCTTAGGGTTTAGTTGGGTTTCCAAAATTCACTGAAGGAAGAAGGGAACAGCTTTTCACAATGCTTTATCTTCCAATAGTCTATGATTTTTTTTTTTTGTGGTGATACTATGATGTACAGATATGGTGCTTGAAAAAAATAAAAGTGTCTCTGTTATTCTTTTCACATCATAAATTGGTAAGCCAACAGGTGTCCTGTGCATTTTGTTGAAGAATTTTTTACAGGAGGGATATTATGATAGAGAAGGTGGAACTCATTTTTTTCTGTTATTTGCTAGAACTCTGTGAAGGGCTACTTGGGCTTTCCTATTTAATTCCTTCGACTTTCACATTTGGTTGCACAGCAGGAAAAAATCTGGACGATTGTCAGGGTTTTATCATGTATTTTAATTCCTTGTCAGTCCTTATGCAGCTAAAAGTTAAAAAACAAAACAAAAAAACCAAAACCAGCTGTATTGGCTTGGAATTTTAGCAGGGACTTCTTCCAGAAAGAGCACAAGCTTATGTATGTTTCTTCCTCAATTATTTCAACAAAATAGTCTGTAACTACTCCACCTTGCATATCCTTGCTTCTGAGAGGTTTGTAAGATCCATCAGTACCTAGTTTGCTCAGGGCTGCAGCCTGCAATAGCAGATAGGTTATTGCTGGCTATTGATCAGTTTGTCTATGAACTCTGTGAAGAGCACAGAAGACTCAAATTTATGCTTGAATTCTCAGAATAGGTAAACTGTGGAAACCTAAAGGGTCAAGGAAGATCTTGTTTCTCATCCTCAGTGTGTGCTGTGTCATAAAACTCCCTAGACATAAGTCAGGCAATCAGGACCTTGCCACGCTCTCTAGTATCAGTTACTGAAATTTCACAATTGGGTGTTGAACTTCAAACTTGGGAGATGGAAGTGTGAGACCTTTCAGTCACCAAGATTAGACCTTTATGCAGTGTTTCATCACATCTCAGTTGCAATTGCGAATGAAGAATTGATTTATAGGCTTTGGACCCCTTTCTTGGCCTCATCCGTCAAATCTGCCCTTTCACTGCAGCCCTGGCAGCTCACTGAGCAGCTGCACAGCACAGCTACTGCTGCTTCCTGATTGATCTCAGTCTAGATAGAAGCTGCAGTGCTGAACTGCTCAGTATCGGTCAGGCTGCTTCCTTTTCAGTCTGTGCTGTGGCGCTGCAATCTAGTGCATGGTCCCGCCCTATGTGATCAGCCTCTACCATTCCTGTCAGGAGTTTGTTAGTACTTGCCTTCAGTATTGTGCTACCACTTTTGCTGTTTGTTTATTAGTTTCCTCTCTAGTTGCCAGTTACAGAGAAATTAGAACCACTAGTTTTGCTTGCAGTACTTCTAGCCGTATTTCAAACTAGCCTTTAGAGGCAACACGAAATACCAGTATGGATATGGAGCACATCATCCTTCTTGGTAGTTTTTCAGTAGAATGAAGGGAAATAATATTCTCGACCAAGCACTCAGGTCTCTTCCTGTATCTTGCTGACATGGCTTCTCCTGCACAGCAGCCAGAGGATTCCTTTAATTGTTTTTTTCAGATGCTGCATATTGTCAGAGCATCATTCCTCAGAATTTGAGCCAATAAGTTAAATGGTTTCAACCCTAGGCTTTACAAATTTTATAATTAAAGATAAGCATAAAGCATGAATTTTTCCTTCTCTTGGGAGCACAAGGAAGCACAAAGTGTGTCAAGCTTTGTTTTAGAAATAAATTCAGTTTATCACATGATCAAAAAGTGTAGTTCCAAAATACAAAATTATAGACCAGTTTTTATATACCCTTCCAGCACACAAATCCTCCTTTCAGTTAATGAACTTTGGCTCAAGTGTTGGTTCTTTAAATGCTATCTTTATATAAAGAGTATCGGGAATGTTTTTTCTGCTGCTTTTCAGCTTTTGCTTCCCTTCACTCATTTCCCTACTACTGTTTACTTCAAAATATTTTCACACGCACAAGAAAGGAGTCCTTGCACAACTGTCACTATGGCAAGTTCACATTTTAGGATGCCAAAAGATGCATTTGATTGCAGTGCTTGAGGAAATTCAGCTGACAGCCGTATTGTGGCTTCCATGTCAGTAACAGCTTGTGAAAGAGAATGTGTTCTTTTTGAAGAGACATTCATTTCTTAGGCAAAAGGCCAAAAGTAGGTCAGTGCTTTCCTTCATCATCATGCAGAAAAGCAGCGGCATTTCAAAAGGAACCTGAACTCCAAAGACATTTTACCATTTTAGCTTAGAATTTGTTTTAAAGAGACTAATGTGAACGGGTTAGTGGCATGTCACATGTCTTAGGCTGGCTTACCAGCATGCTTCCTCGGAGGAGGTAGGCACAACTGTCAGAAAACCGCATCCTGCCATAGGAATTGAACTGCTTGTATGTCACCACATGGTGTAGCTTTTCAACCTGGAACTGTTTTCATGTTCAAGGACAATGTTACTAAAGACACAGTCTCACATTGAAGTGCAACATGAGGCAGATCTCGGCTACCTTGTATTTGACATTTTTGTAGTCTTTGAATGTGCCTGAAAAGGAAGCCAGGAATCCTTTTAAAACGCTGGTCTCTGCAGTTATCCTGGGTAGACAAACATTGTTTGTCAAAACAGTAAGGAGATTGTGGGAAACTCATCCTGTTTGACCTACGATCTCCTTGAAATGATTTAAGTAACAGTAGTACTTTGTTCAGTGTAAACTAGACCACAGTATTACAAAACATACATATTCTCAGACCTAGAAGGAAGTTTAAATATACAATCATGAAAGTCTATTTAGTAAAGATTTTAATTTTGTTATTCATAGAGTGAAATGCTAATGACTGCTTCTACTGCTGCTTTGTGCCCCTGATTATGGTTTTCTACATTTTACCTTTAAAAATCAGTGGAGAGATGTTCTGTTACTCAGGACCTATAGAGTTAATATTGTGCTTCTTCAGATCATTTGTAGGCACCAAAGTAGATAATACTGTTCTTAAATCTGTGCTAACACTGACTTCAGAAAATAGGGATTGTTTTCTTGTTTTCAAGCATGAAATTCTTCGATGAGAAGGTGCTCACACGTTTTGAAGAGTAAAAGAGTAGGGTACATAGAACTATAGTTCATTGCCTAAGATAGAGGAGGGACTATTTACAAGGTCTTGTAACGACAGTACGAGGGTAATAGGTTTAAACTGGAAGAGGGGAGATTTAAACTGGATGTTAGGAGGAAGTTCTTTCCAGTGAGGGTGGTGAAACATTGGAACAGGTTCCCCAGGGAGGTAGGTTGTGGCTGCTCCTTCCCTGGAGGTGTTCAAGGCCAGGTTGGATGAGGCCTTGAGTAACCTGTACTAGTGGGAGGNTTCCAGCAATTACTGAGAGTTTTCAACACAAACATCTAAATGGTCTCTAATTTTCTCAAAAGAAAGTGAGAATTGGTTATATTGCAATTTTAAATAATTAATTTCTGAATTTACAGATCAAAAGTTCACATTTCAAACCAGAGTTCAGTTAAACTAGATAGTGCTGGGTTTTATTGTAAACCTTAAATCTCACTGGCTAGTCTACACATAGTAAATTTTTAATCCTAGAAACTAATACTGAAATCGCAGAAGATCTGAAATTTAGATCAGGGTAAACATTTTGAAGTAACCACTTAGCATTTAAAACTAGTCTAGGAGTCTAAACAATGAATTCAGAATACTTAACAAAGGAGATGCATATCATTTGAAATGCTTGTTTTTATCTTAACTGCTTTTTCCATTGAATCTGTGCTGCTTCTGTGCAACTGTTTCCCACTGTAGAAACTCCATCCTGCTGCCTTGCTTCTCGTGAGCGTATTTACAAAACTAATGATGTAGCTGGGCCTGCCTCTGCTATTTCATCTCTCTCTCTCAAACTGAAGGGTGGGTACGCATGCCAACATAGCAAGGTTATCCAGATTTTACATTCAAAATGTTATGGTTTCATTCCTCCTTCCATTTGTTTTCATTCCATTTGCTGCTTAAAATGTTGATTCAAAATTAAATACTCAAGTTTGGTATTTGTTGGGAGCTCTTTTGATACGGTGATTCAGTGTTGCCTTCCCAAATTGTAGCAACTTCATGATAGGTGATCAGGCCATCTTACAGCTTTGTAAATAGAAAGGTGGCTGTTATCTAATCTATTAACACCTGTTTTCAAACAATAGACAAATTGAATATGGAAAAAGAAAGGTGGAAAACAATGTGTATGGCAGAGTTGGTTGGGTTTTTTTTTTTTTTGTTTCCAGCTAATGCAATTTGCTACATGATAATGCAGTTCTTCATTTTAGAGTGTGGTTTTTTTTTTTTTAATATGCTGATAGTGCAGAATGTTAATTGGGATTATTTACCTGCGTATGTGCAAATCCAAGCCTTTTTTTCTTTAAAACTTTTCTTTTTTTAATTGCTGGAAACTGCTGTTAAGCTATGCTTTTCATAAGCAGATTTGTTTCGGAATGTTTTCTTGCTTAATATTCCCTGGTCATGCATGTATGTTGAATTTCATACACTGCTGAATGTTCTTCATGTCCTCTAAGACCATTGTCTTTTCACTATTTTTTTCCTTCACAAGAAATTCTGTAAAAGACTCTATCCAGAGTGTTTTCTCACCTGGAAAACCTTAAAT
>WBNM01040462.1:19265-32992 GCA_013399055.1 Ramphastos sulfuratus
AGGTGTCCCTGCCTATGGCAGGGGGTTGGAACTGGATGATCTTTGAGGTCACTTCCAACCTAAACCATTCTATGATTCTATAATAGAGGGTTTAATATATTTATGTGTATAGGTTAGTAGGTGCTGTACCAGACAAAAAGCTGCCTTAAGCAGTGCAGGAAATAAGTTCACTTACTTTCAATACACTTAATCTTACTCCATTTGTACAAAAGAGTCTCTCTAAACCAGAACATTTTCCAGCATACAAATTCATTTAAAATTATTAATGCAGTAAGAATTGTACTTACTTTCTTTTCTAAAGGAAGGATTAGGAATCACAATTAGAATTAATGCCAACATTATAAGAAAGCAAAATGATAAACTTGAAACTAAGTATCTCTGCTGTTATCCCACTCCAAGTTTCATTTGGAGCTGTACCTTTAACAGATTTAGTGTCAGTAGACTCTTCTGAAATTGTCTTGGATTACAAGAGAATTTAACTTTGGGGATATTTTTGTTAAGGCACAATTATTTTTAAGGGCTCATACAGATTTGGTTTTGTGTCTACTGTTTAATAGAAACTCTTCTAATGTTAGTTATGTCTCTTGTTAGTATTGAGAAACAACGGTTTCCATTATATGTGAAGTTTTTCAAAGCATTACATAGAGGTACATTCAGATTTGAAAACAGTTATGTTTTGTGTATATATATATATATATATATATAAGTATTATTCCAGCAATTACTGAGAGTTTTCAACACAAACATCTAAATGGTCTCTAATTTTCTCAAAAGAAAGTGAGAATTGGTTATATTGCAATTTTAAATAATTAATTTCTGAATTTACAGATCAAAAGTTCACATTTCAAACCAGAGTTCAGTTAAACTAGATAGTGCTGGGTTTTATTGTAAACCTTAAATCTCACTGGCTAGTCTACACATAGTAAATTTTTAATCCTAGAAACTAATACTGAAATCGCAGAAGATCTGAAATTTAGATCAGGGTAAACATTTTGAAGTAACCACTTAGCATTTAAAACTAGTCTAGGAGTCTAAACAATGAATTCAGAATACTTAACAAAGGAGATGCATATCATTTGAAATGCTTGTTTTTATCTTAACTGCTTTTTCCATTGAATCTGTGCTGCTTCTGTGCAACTGTTTCCCACTGTAGAAACTCCATCCTGCTGCCTTGCTTCTCGTGAGCGTATTTACAAAACTAATGATGTAGCTGGGCCTGCCTCTGCTATTTCATCTCTCTCTCTCAAACTGAAGGGTGGGTACGCATGCCAACATAGCAAGGTTATCCAGATTTTACATTCAAAATGTTATGGTTTCATTCCTCCTTCCATTTGTTTTCATTCCATTTGCTGCTTAAAATGTTGATTCAAAATTAAATACTCAAGTTTGGTATTTGTTGGGAGCTCTTTTGATACGGTGATTCAGTGTTGCCTTCCCAAATTGTAGCAACTTCATGATAGGTGATCAGGCCATTTTACAGCTTTGTAAATAGAAAGGTGGCTGTTATCTAATCTATTAACACCTGTTTTCAAACAATAGACAAATTGAATATGGAAAAAGAAAGGTGGAAAACAATGTGTATGGCAGAGTTGGTGGGGTTTTTTTTTTTTTTTGTTTCCAGCTAATGCAATTTGCTACATGATAATGCAGTTCTTCATTTTAGAGTGTGGTTTTTTTTTTTTTAATATGCTGATAGTGCAGAATGTTAATTGGGATTATTTACCTGCGTATGTGCAAATCCAAGCCTTTTTTTCTTTAAAACTTTTCTTTTTTTAATTGCTGGAAACTGCTGTTAAGCTATGCTTTTCATATTACAGTTCTTCTCGGAATGTTTTCTTGCTTAATATTCCCTGGTCATGCATGTATGTTGAATTTCATACACTGCTGAATGTTTTACAGTTCTTCATGTCCTCTAAGTGTGTTGTCTTTTCACTATTTTTTTCCTTCACAAGAAATTCTGTAAAAGACTCTATCCAGAGTGTTTTCTCACCTGGAAAACCTTAAATTCATCTTATTTTATTTGTGTCTGGGGAAACCATGTATAAATTAATTATAATTTACAGTTCTGAATTCAGGTATCGCAAAGTAGACATCTCAAAATAGCTCATCAGTAGAACTGATGAGTAACTGAGCTGGCATAAACAAAATACTTGGACTGTTGGACTGCTATTTAAGAAACTTTTTTTTAAATTTATCAAGAACAATCAGTTTCTAAACCGGGATGTTTCATGTTATTTCTTTCCTAACTCTTCCCTCTCACTCTTCCCCGTTTGCCCCTCCCCAATAATGAGAACTGTAGAACTTATTAAAAGAAAAAAAACGAGACAGATTGGACTCTGAATATTTATTATGATGATGTCTCAAATGTTCAAATTATATTCTACTGTTTGCATTTGACATATTGCTCCTCAACATAGACAAAATATTTTTCTACTCTGCCTGGAGATGTATGAACTCCTACTGTGTCCCATATCCTAGGAAGCCAGGAGAGTACTCTAACCTTGAAACTCATTGTATGTTCTGATGTAGATATCCTTCACTTTCTCCTGTTGCTGTATGCTTTTTGCAAAGATCTTTAAATATGGGGGTAACAAAATAGTAATAAGAACAGTTTTGTAACCTGAGGAAACATCTGGGTTGCTGGAATTTGTTCCAAATACTGTGAGAGGTAACAGCAGGAAAAAACTGAAATCACTTGGTGCTTCAGTATGTTTTCTAGCACAGGAATAAAGGTTCATAGTTGGGAACTGGAAGAAGCTGGTTCAGATCCCGTCATGGGGGAAGAAGTTAACACAAGTTATCTCCCACCATCTAAATAAATACCAAAGGTACTGGGTAAAAAAAGACTGCCGATCCTCTCGCTTCCCATTGGAAACGGAAGTCCAAATTTGCAAATAATCAGTGATCAATGGAAACATTATTGTTTTGAGAAATAGTTTCTCAAAAAAAGTACACAGACCACTGGAAATAACCTTAGTGTCTCAAAATGTGAAACAATTCAAAGCTCTGCAAGCCTTATGAGAGAAAGGTCTTCATGTTGAAATAAGGGAAACCCATTTGAATCAGAACAACTTGACTGAATTCAAGACTTTGCAATGCTTTGTGCAGAGACAGTTCTATTGAATTCACAGTTGCTGCATTGCTTGACAGTAACGTCAGCGTTGCTCGTCTTAATTTTCGAAATACAATTGTACAAGAGGGACTGCAAATGTGCTCACAGAACTATTAGAAGCAGATTGCTTACTATATTTATTTGCATATAGTTGTTTTGCATGTATATTAAGCTACCGTTAGCTTTCATAGATTAATACATATATGAAGTCAAGGTGCTTAGGAAAAATAAATTACTACATCAAAATCGAAGGATATCATAGACTAGAGTTGATGGTTTAGCTTAGTGTTCGAAAATGGTGGGGTGTTTTAGCAGGTTGTCTTGTATCAGAACATTGATACTTTGTGGTCTTAAAGTGGATACCTCAGATTATATGAATAATTTTAAGCATATTTGTAAGCCTCTCACCTGATTTACTTTATTTGCTGTATTTATTTCCTACGCCTAGTGTTTTTGAACACTAAAGAAAGTAACACATTGGATCTTTCATGCAGTCAGACCGATACACCTAGAGAAAATAAATAATTTCTGTAGCACCTGTACTAAAATTGGTTAAGTTCAGCCATTTTACCTAAGGACTTAAATTGTTGTTCCTTGGCTAGTGTTTTGCAGGATTGATACCTCCATATTAGTGTTTCGTCTAAATACTTCTTAGCACTTGTTTGTTGTATGTATCTATGGGAGAAGAAATTTATTGAAAATAATCTAGAGGGAAAAATCTCTCTTTGTATTTCCTTTCATTTTGAGGTGAACAGAAGTGTTTGAGCTTTACCTTGTGTTCAGCTCTTTTAAACCGTCTTTTGTGTTATTAAAGGTATTGCTTTCAAAATATGATAACGTAATTATAAAATATATTGAACAGGTGATCGAGTGAATTTCACAGGAGCCGGTAGACCAATTTCTCCAGCAGGAAAGTCAGACATGTCATCAAAACACAGAGCTGACTGCAGGTCACCCAAACTTGATGTACGAATGAATAGAGTTGCTGGCGACCAGAAGAAACCCAGGAATACGGAAGGCTTATCTGCCAGTGAGTCTCTTATGCTGAAATCCGATGCTGCAAAATTGCGATCAGACTCTCACAGCAGGTCTTTGTCTCCAAATCATAACACTTTGCAAACACTAAAAACCGACGGAAGAACAACTACTGGTCTGAGAGCTGAATCTCCAGGGCCAGGAACCCGCTCAACTTCTCCAAAGACAAAGACACTTACAGCAGTTAGATCTGGTACTAGCTCTCCACGATCCTCATCGCCCCATGACAAAACTCTACCTCAGAAAGCTCCGTCTCCTGTTAAAACAAAACTCGATCCTCCTCGAGAACGCTCCAAATCAGATTCTTACACGTTAGATCCAGACACCCTTCGCAAAAAGAAAGTACCATTAACAGAGCCCTTAAGGGGGAGGTCCACCTCACCCAAACCAAAAATTATTACAAAAGATGGAAAGCCTGCTACAGAAACTGAAAACAGAGCTCCTTCCCCTCATGTCGTACAAGAAAATCTTCACAGTGAGGTAGTTGAAGTATGTACTTCAAGTACTCTGAAGACTAACAGCATTATAGATACCACCTGTGAAGACAATACAGAATTCAGAAGTGTGGATGATGGTTCTAATAAGGTTCATTTCAGCATAGGAAAAGCACCGCTGAAGGATGAGCAAGACATGAGAGCATCTCCAAAAGTGAGCCGTAAATGTGCTGGTAGGCATACGAGACCCAAAAAGGAAAAATCCAGCTTTCTTTTCAAAGGAGATGGCTCCAAGCCTGTAGAGCCTACCAAGCAAGCAATGTCACCTTCTGTTGCAGAATGTGCTAGAGCTGTATTTGCTGCGTTTCTCTGGCATGAAGGAATAGTTCATGATGCTATGGCTTGTTCATCTTTTTTGAAGTTTAATCCAGAACTGTCCAAAGAGCATGCACCCATACGAAGCAGTCTTACTCCACAACCTGCGGAGGAAAAAGAAACCAAGCTGAAAAATAGACATTCTTTGGAAATATCATCTGCTCTTAACATGTTCAACATCTCGCCTCATGGACCAGACATATCCAAAATGGGTAGCATCAATAAAAACAAAGTCCTATCAATGTTAAAAGAACCACCTCTGCATGAAAAGTGTGAGGATGGAAAAACTGAAACTACCTCTTTTGAAACATCCAGTCATCACACAATGAAATCCAAGTCTCCTCTTCCATTAACGCTGCAGCACTTGGTAGCTTTCTGGGAAGATATTTCCTTAGCAACTATTAAAGCAGCTTCCCAAAATATGATTTTTCCAAGTCCTGGTTCTTGTGCAGTGTTAAAGAAGAAGGAAAGTGACAAAGATAACAAGAAAACCAAAAAAGAGAAAAAGAAGAAGGAGAAAGTTGAGACTAGGCCTAGGGGAAATCTTTTTGGTGAGATGGCTCAGCTTGCAGTGGGAGGACCTGAAAAAGATACCATCTGTGAGTTGTGTGGAGAATCCCATCCATACCCAGTGACTTACCACATGAGACAAGCTCATCCAGGTAAGATTACATATTAATTCCTATGATTGCTGGTGAAATAAATAATACACACACATTTTGGTATTAGTTAAGATGATGTCAGACTATCTTGTCTAACATTTTACCACAACTCACTATATAAGTTTATACTTAGAAATTATTTACACACTTGTGGAAGTAATTTTAAGTAGCTATGGATGAGGGTTTTCAAGGATGTTGAAGGAAATTGTTTGCAACAAGGCTAAAACAATGCGATGACTTTACAGTAGCTCTTCAGAAGCATACCATTTGTACCAGTTAGGACTTGAAACTGCTGACGAAATGGAAATGAGATTTTAAGTATGAGATTGGTTAATTAGAGTTTTTATAATACTTCTTATTATTCTGCTGTGCTCTGAAGAAAATTTCTATATATCTGCTGTGTCAGCACTGGTTATCAATGATGGCTTATTTGTTTAATATGTATCGATAAAAGCAAAAATTAGACTTTCTAGGCAGTTTGTATTGTAAAATACAATCCTAGTCTGCTGTTTCGCCTCTTTATGTGGGACCTTGCTTCTTTTTTTTTCATGAATTTGGTTAATTTTAGGAAAACAAAGTAAATCAGTGCTAGCAAGACACAATCTTAACTACTCAGCTGGGTTCCAAAGATGCCTAATTTGTGTTTTCTTCATGAAAGCAATCAGTAATAGAAAGAATCAGTTAGAGTATAGCTTGGAATAAGTAGCCTTGTTAGAGACAAAATGATTTCTGTGTGTTCTAGCTTGTAAACCCAATGATTTTGCCATGTAATCAAATTCAGTCCAATGTCATATACATTTGTTTTAGCACCATATGGGAAGTTAAAGCAAAATAAGGAGACCTATGATTCAGCAGTTATCAATGTTCTGATTTTGAGAAAGAGTAATCAGCAAAGGAATGCTTGTCATTCTTTTTTAAGCTTTGTTAGACAGGGGGTAGGGTCACTTAATGTTTGTTAAATGCTGGCTTATGTTGTCTAACATATTGTACTGGCTTCACCACAGTTTAACAGTCTGAATAAGCAGCTGTTGATGCTTCACACAATTTCATGATAAAAGTTTGAAAGCTACAGTGTGCTTGGTTTCATTGAGTACCGCTGAGACACATGGACGTGTACCTTGTTTTTTGATCAGTTCAGAAATACTAAAAAAGGAGAAAATAAGAACAGGAAAATACAAGCTTCTTCATTCCCAACTCTTCATCTTTCTCTTTTCCAGTAATAATAGCAATCCTTCTTCTGAAATACATGTTTTGATCTTTTTTTCCCCCCTCCCATAGGTTGTGGCCGTTATGCAGATGGCCAAGGTTACAACAGTATCGGGCACTTCTGTGGAGGCTGGGCTGGTAATTGTGGTGATGGTGGTATTGGGGGAAGCACTTGGTACTTGGTTTGTGATCGATGCAGAGAGAAGTATCTCCGTGAAAAGCAAGCAGCAGCCAGAGAGAAGGTATTTTTCCCCTCTCTTTCTCATACGCTTAGGGTTCTGTTTTAATAGTACTGTATTAACAACTTCAAAATAAGGTCGGGCCAGTTCAAACGATTTGTAACTTCAGAATTTTGGAAGGTTTTGGAATATCTACTCGTGTCATTGATAGGTTTAAAAAAAATAAGATAGAAATTCAGCTGATTACTTTTGACCAAATTTCTTCCCTTCGGATGGTAGTATGTCCAAATTTGTAAATGTTACTTTTTATCCCAATATAATTGCAGGACAGGATGTAGTATCTAATTTTGTTACATACGTGCGAGTTTATTTAACATTGAATGCAGTTTACTGAAATATGATTACTTTGTAGTTTCTATAATAATCATCTAGACAATTCTCTGGTGTTTGGCAGCTGTACTACAAAAGGTTTTCCTTATACTGGTCTTTCATTAGCTATTTCAGATTTTTGCTTAGAGTATACAGATATGCTGAGGTTTTAAGATAAACAGACTAATGCTAATTTATATTTGAAATTAAATTTGTTGAAACTTTTTGCACACAACATTCATCCTGAGGCAGCTCTTTAGCAAATAAAGTTTACAAAGTTATGCAAATGATAGAAGAGACATTCTGAAATAGAAAAAGAAAAAAAAAAAGGAGGAATCAGTCAACTTCAGTATATAAATATACCTGGTTTTAAATTTCTCTAGATTAAACAATCTAGGAGGAAACCGATGCAAGTTAAGACTCCTCGTGCCTTGCCAACTATGGAAGCTCATCAAGTGATTAAAGCCAATGCACTGTATTTACTGTCTCTGAGTAGTGCTGCCGAGCCCAGTATCCTCTGCTATAATCCTGCAAAAGCATTCCAATCTCAACTCCCCAGTCTCAAAGAGGGAATTTCAGAAGACTTCCCCATTAAAATGCCATGTCTTTATCTACAGACTTTAGCAAGGTAATTAAAGAAAGTTTGACTATTGATTAAATACTCATCTAACTATAGTGTTGGATAAAACTAACTTAAACTAAAATTTAAGTAGATAAATACATAGTTTCCCAATTCTTTATGGCCTTTGTTCTTCTTAGTCTTTGATTTCCAAGATCTTGTTCAATTTCTTAGATTGTATTTGCTCCAAGAGTCAAATAGGTCCTGAGTAGTTTTTGGATGCTAAGTACTAAGAACACTGGTTTCTGTCCAAAGAATTCAGATCTAACTACATGTCCTGATGTCACTGTAGTGTAAATGAATAGTGTTGGCTGGCTAAATGTACTGGCAAAAGACTTTTGTGCATGCCTTTTTCATTAACTTGTAATTCTTAGTCCTAATTAAAACATTTCATTTGATGTAGGCATCATCATGACAATTTTGTTGGGTACCAGGATGACAACCTCTTCCAGGATGAGATGAGGTATCTGCGCTCAACTTCAGTACCTGCACCGTACATCTCAGTTACTCCTGATGCAAGCCCTAATGTCTTTGAAGAGCCAGAAAGTAACATGAAATCTATGCCTCCAAGGTACTTCCTTGTAATTCTAGGTACTACATACAAATGCTAAAGCATTAGCATGACTGTAACGAAGGGGACAAATGAAAAGAGAAAACATTGCTGTAGTTAAGCAGCTAAAGTATCAGATCAGCCCAGTTCAATCTCCAAAATGGCCCTAACCCAACCCCAAAATTGTATGTGAATTGTAGCATATCAGGTATATTTCAGTCACTAGCAGTGCAAATTTGCAGTTGGATTTGAAACTCAACTGTTGATGTAAAACAGTTGCTTTTCCCTAGAAAGGGCTTGGTTTTACAACTTAAATATGAGAGAAAAAAAAAAAAGAAATTGCTAAGGACCCTTGGCATACCTCAGGGAGATTTACCAATAGTGCTTACTCCAGACCTGGTTGTTTCCCCATAGGCACAAATACAGTTTTTCCAGAATCTCCAGAATTGAAGTAGTGATCTAAAGAGCCACGGTCCAAGGACCATAGCTACTGCAAGCATGTTGAAAATGTAGCCATTTTCCCCCCTGTATTTCTAATCTCTAAGGCATCTGACCTTTTTGAAAGGTTTGAAATTAAATACCTTATATTTTTAAAAGCAGATGTTACTGCTGCTTTCTGAGAGAATTTAAAATGCCTCTGAAGAAAGTACAACTTAATGTTATCTAGGACCAAGAGTGCTAGATGGTTTCTATCAGGTTTCTTATTAAGTTTACTATGATCTAATTCAAGCAATTACTTCCTTTTTTTAAGGCTCTGTTACTTAATAGCCCATAATCAGCTTAGATGTTTGGTGTTTTCAGATGTCAAACAGTTATTCCTCATACTATGATGAGGATGTAATGAAGAGAAGTTGCTTTTAATCTGTTTTTATTTCAATCTGTTATATTTTATACTGATTGCAAAAACAGTTTATTGGAATACTACAATCTACAATGTAGTCTTTTCAGAAATAGAGCTTTTCTAACAAAACTCCTTAAGGAGTGCATCGTATTGGTATATTCCTTTATTAAAACTGTGGACACCATGGTCTCCTGAGGCCTATAGGGACAGCATAAGCTGGGAGTTCTTCTGCAGACTGTAAGAAGTCCACCGAAGGTAAGGAGTGAAACATGCCAGAGGCGTAGCCATAGCAATTGAAAAATTGATTTTAAGACTTATGATGTTAGAAACTTTTACTTCACATAAAGTTCTAAATTTCAGTTGGCTTGCATATTCAAAAGTCACTCCATAGATGTTTTCACGTGCATTCTCGGGGCAAATTTGGTCTGAAACTTCAGTTCAGGCATGATCTGAATGTTTGTATTCTCTCTAAAAACAAATACCCAAATTCTTGGAGCTTCCCATGTACGTCATTACATTTGTTTATAAAGCACTTGCATGCTTTTGCACCGTGTGTAATTTCTAATATGTGTTCCTTCTTTTCCAGCATTTAAAGAGTTATTAGATACATGAGACAAACTTTCATGCAGTAGTAGCATTGTCATTATGAAATGCATGTGCCTTTGTTTACTCTTTGTAATATGAGTTTCTGCTGTATGTTTATTAATGGGTCTACAACTTCACTGATCTCTTTGCAGTTTGGAAACCAGTCCAATCACAGATACAGATCTTGCAAAGCGTACAGTCTTTCAAAGGTCATACTCAGTTGTTGCATCAGAATATGACAAGCAGCACTCAATTTTGCCAGCACGTGTAAAGGCAATCCCGAGGAGACGAGTCAACAGTGGAGATGCGGGTAAGAGCACAGGCATCAGAATCAGCGAGCAAGTACTCAAGGATGTGACATTAGAGTTGCAGTTCTTGGCAGCTCTAGGCAAATCAAATTTTCTATAAATACATGCAGTAGTAGTGAGTCCAGGGGAGTGCTCCACAAAGGTAATCCAAGAAGCTGCAGTACCTTCACTAAGAGGATAGGCTGAATAAGCTGGGGTTGTTCACCCTGGAGAAGAGTCTGCGAGGGGCCCTTATAGCTGTCTTCCAATACCTGAAGGGAACCTACAGGAAAACTGGAGAGGGACTTTTTTTAAGGATGTCTAGCAATATGGCAAGTGGGGAATGGTTTTAAGCTGAGGGAGAGTAGGTTTAGACTTGTTCTTAGGAAGTTCTTCAGAGTACCAAGGTGGTGAGACTCTGGAATAGATTTCCCAGAGAGGTTGTGGGTGCACCCTCTCCCTGGAGGCGTTCAAGGCTAGGTTGGATGAGGCCTTCAGCACCCACATCTAGTTGAGAGATGTCCCCACCCATGGCAGGAAGGTTAGAGTAGATGTTATCTAATGTCCTTTCCAACCTAAGCCATTCTATGAGTAACTTTTATTTCTATTTATTAATAACAATTAGCTGTTTGTTAATTTGCACAGGAGTATTAGCAGCTTGGGAATTGCTGTGGTACAGCTTTTGTTCTGCATTTAAAAGTTAGAAGTCGTTTTTTCATCAGTTGAAGTATGCTCATCTTTCTGCATTGCTTTTTTGAACACGTTTTTCTCACAGAATATTAGCAAAACTGAAAATTCTTAAAGCTGCTCTGATACTTTTTATGTTTATTGTGGTTATAAATTAAGATACACAAAGAATCTAATGTATGTGTATTTTTATGCCCTTGAATAGAAGTGGGGTCCTCTCTCCTGAGACATCCATCTCCTGAACTTTCTCGGTTAATCTCCGCCCACAGCTCTCTTTCCAAAGGAGAGAGAAATTTCCAGTGGCCAGTACTGGCATTTGTAATCCAACATCATGATCTGGAGGGACTTGAAATAGCAATGAAACAAGCCTTACGGAAATCCGCCTGCCGAGTTTTCGCCATGGAGGTATTCATGTACTGATGGATCGTGCATAATTAAAATAAGACATGTGCAACTTCTGTCTCAATTTTTGTAGTCTCTTTATGGATTAAAAACCGAAAAAAGTATTTTGAGATGTGCAGCAAATCTATTCTATCTGTTTTTGAAAATTTAGACTTAAGTATTCTTTCTTTAGTATTGTTTTGCTGCTAGGGAGGAAATAGGTGTGAATTTTCTTAGGTAAAGCAAAAACCACACCTCTACCATTGAGCACCACCTGTTACATTTCTACTCAGCAGCTGCATAAGTATGGCAGCTTTTATAAGAATGTTGCAATGTTTAAACTACTTTTTTTTTTCTTTTTTTTTTTAATTCATGATGTTGACTTTTTTGAAAGTGGCTTACTTGTTTTAATTAATTCAGTCAGTGGTTGAGACAAAACAAAAATACCAAATCTTAGCCTACAGAGTTCCAAATTTAAAAGGATCTTTCATTTTTTAAGGAATATCAATGGTAAGAAGTGCTGCAGCTTCATCATGTAATAGTCTCTGAAAATAGAGAGGAACTTTAGCTTTTAAATCCTTAAAGCTTTTTTCAAAGAACTGTTTTTGTGTATAGTGATTGTGAAGTACTTTGCCATGTCCCCTGTAATATCATTGTCATTTCTATCAACTTTTTTAGCTGCAGTGTGTCTTATGTGAAGACACTCTATTATTATTTGCCTGTCCAAAAAGTGTCAATGCACCTCCTTGCATAAACAGTTTAAGAAATGGTTTTACTCCCACTGTGCTTAACCACTTGTGAACTTCTTGTTTTAGGCTTTCAACTGGCTTCTTTGTAATGTCATTCAAACAACTTCCCTTCATGATATTTTATGGCATTTTGTGGCTTCCCTGACTCCTGCACCTGTAGAGCCTGAAGAAGAGGAGGATGAAGAAAATAAATCAAATAAAGAAAATTCAGAACAAGTAAGTGAGGTTCAGCATTCCGTTCATAGGAACAGTATCTTGGTTGGTTTTGTAGTCAGTTTAGAAATAACTGTTGTTACTTCTGGGGAAAAAAAAAAGGCAAACACACAAAACCCCACAAACAAACCCTTAATTCTCTATCTGTGAAACAGAACCTTGATTGTGGAATTTAAATTCTTAATCTTCAGTTGTAGTTGAACCATTTAGATAGTCATAAATAAATTTAATTTTTATTCTAAAACTACCGGATTTTGTGCTGATGAATTACATGGGAAAATAAAAGAAAAAGTAAAAAAAGGACACAACCAAATCACTAATCCAGCAACAAAAAAAAGTTACTGTTTTCTTTTTATTCTTCTGTTGTCGTCCCCCCAAAAAAAAGAGAGAGAAGAGAAAATATTTTTCAGCTTTGTTGTTCGGTCTGTTGGGTGTTTCAGTGCGTTAAGAAAAGTCTGTAGTTAGATCTGAAAATCTATAGTTAATTTGTGGAATTATATATATAAAAATAATTCTATATGTGTATGAAAATGGCTATATACATACTGGATACCTTAGCAATTTAAGAAAAAATTATACTTTGGAAATTGTAGCTTGTAAAATGTTACCATCTAACATGCAGCTGTAGCAGTTTAAGAGCTAACGTTCTATTTTGGATCTAAATTATAAACGAGAGAGAGGAACTTTCTGGACGTTCTTTTGAATCTAGAGAGAATGAGTAGGGCATTGGTTGTAAAAAGAAAATAATGGTAAAGTCTCTATCGTTCATTGGTTTGCTAATTGGTATCAAAAGTCAGTATATAAGCAATTTCGCTCCCTTGGCTTTTGGGCACTGACTCTGTTGCTGTTCCTTTGCCCCTCTGACTCCTTCACACTGTGTACTAACCTTTTTCCTGATAACACATGAGATCTTGCTGGTAGAGAAGAAGGTAGTGTAGGCCCCTTCTGGGCTTTCTTTGTCCTGCGGGGAGAATTGGATTTTTGTATTATTTCTAAATTGTAAATAATCATATAGAATTTTAAATACATGGAAATATATTTTATATATATGCTTGTAAATTTAGCTTGCTATAAAATGTAGCTTTGTCTTACTTCCAAGCTATCTGAGCCGATCTGGTACATTTTTTATTTGCAGGGTAATTTCTCAAACTCACCACAGCAACTCTTCCAAAAGGTATCTTCATGCAATCCCTTCTGGATCCAACTGAAAACCTTAAGTCTGCAATGAATAGATCAAGAGCTCATGCTAGTGCTGTTAGTAAGTCAGGGTAGTTTTTATCATGTCAGATCTAATCCAGCTATAAAATGAGAAGTTCTGGAATGAGTGTTCTCAGCATTGCAGTCCTGGTAGACAGCCACAGTTGTTTAAAAAGCAACTGCAATCTTGTCCTAAATTTTATGTGGAATATCAACTTTTCCATGTTATAGAACACATAGAATCAT
>WBNM01040466.1:0-24459 GCA_013399055.1 Ramphastos sulfuratus
TGGAACTAGATGATCCTTGCCATGCTATGATTCATTGTGAGACAAGAGAAAAGTTGGTTACTAGGACATGCCAGAGGATGACCTGTGCCATGCTGGCATAATTGTATGGTATGCTGCAGTGATCTTGAGTGTCTCTTTAAGAGATAAGTTTTACAAAGATTAAGGACAAGAGCATCTGTCTGGATTCTTCCTGTCAGAGCCATTTGTCAGCCTGCTCACAGCTGTGAACTATCCCAGGTTAACAAGTAGTCCAAGAGGAGTTAGACTTCTGAAACCTTACAAGGTGTTTCATGCTGTTCCTGTCAAACTTCAAGTGACTATAATTCTTTAAAACTCAGGCTTGCATTTGTTTATGTCCCCATTTCTTAAAAAAATCAGTGGTGTATACTTGAATTTACAAGGCATTAGTCTGTGATGTTGTCATTGTACATCTGTCAATGTAAGATACAGCATACATCATCCTGTGCAACTTCCAAGAGAAACAGGGTCTTTAAAAAGGAGATTATTGGAATGATACAAATGCTTCTTTGAAATAGTCATTTGAGGCTACTGCTGGCTTTTACTGGGAACCACACAAAATTCTACTCTGAAATAACACTTGAAGGCCAACTGTTCCTATTCATTTTCCTATAGGAAAAACAAAAGCCCTGTGATGCATTTGTTGCCTACACTTTGTTTCAGTAAGACTGACTTGTGTTTTGCATGAAAATTGTCCACATTTTAATTCAACCAGCTTTTGTATTTCCATTCTGGGAGTACCAAGCATTGTAGGCCTAGTGAGAAATAAGCTGCTCGTGTAGTTCTTTATCCACTTATGGTGGGTGTCTTTATGGATCTGCTTTCTTCAGCCTGAAAATACACTTTAATTTCTATTACCTCTGTTCCATGTTTATTGGTTTATGGCTTCTGCTGACGTCTTCTTACTGGCAGGTGTGTGTGTATGTATGTATGTGTGTGTATATATATATATTCAAATATATCTTCTGACTCCTTCCTTTGGAGTGGCTAGTTAGAGTGCTGATCCCTTGAATTCCACTGGCCCAAGCTCATTAAAAACAAAATAAAATTAAAAAAAAAAAAAGGCAATTTTAATAGCAGTAGCATAAAGTTAAAGATTACTTATCCTGCTGAGGAGTTGCATCTTCTGTACTTCTTTAGCAAGTGTTTTACTGGTGTCCAGCCTACCTGTCTTAAAGCTAGTTAGTTTGAGATGATTATGAATGGTAATACTATTACATAACTGGTTGAAGGGAAGAAGTCAGAGTTGCGGTCAATGGGCTGGAGTCCAGTTGCAGGCCTGTAACCAGTGGAGTCCCTCAGGGGTCAGTACTAGGACCAGTTCTGTTCAATATATGCATCAGTGACCTGGATGAGGGCATAGAGTGCACTGTCAGCAGGTTTGCTGATGACACCAAACTGGGTGTAGTGGCTGCCACACCAGAAGGCTGTGCTGCCATTCAGACAGACTTGGACAGGCTGGAGAGTTGGGCAGGAAGAAATTGAATTAAATTCAACAAAGACAAATGTAGAGTCTTGCACCTGGGAAAGAACAACCCCAGGGATCAGTATAGGTTGGGAACTGACCTGCTGGAGAGCAGTGAAGGGGAAAAGGGTTTGGGGGTCCTAGTGGATGGAAGGTTGACCATGAGCCAGCAATGTGCTCTTGTGGCAGGAGGGTCAATGCCATTCTGAGGTACATTAGAAGGGCTGTGGTTAGTAAGTTGAGAGAGGTTCTCCTGCCCCTCTACTCTGCCCTGGTGAGACCACACCTGGAATATGGTTTCAGTTCTGGCCCCTCCAGTTCAAGGACATAGAACTGCTTGAGAAAGTCCAGCGCAGAGCCACAGAAACGAAGAAGGGAATGGAACAGCTTCGTTATGAGCATAGAACTGCCTGGATGCATTCCTGTGTGATCTGCTCTAGCCAGGGGGGTTGGACTGGATGAGCTTCTGAGGTCCCTTCCAGCCTCTGACATTCTGTGATTCTGTGATAAACCATATTGATGTGAACAACCTCAAGAACAAATACATCTCTGAAATGTGTGATGCTGCTGCCCAAATGAGTAGGCGCAAAGTGGCCTTTCATACAAAGAGTTACATTTGAGCTGAAATAATGTAGGGGGAAAAAAAATCTATAAAACTTTGTTGCCTAAAAGGAATTGTTTAGCTGAGTTTCATAACCTGTAGCAGTCTGACAGAATTTCTATCAGGTCTTTCCCCATTCTTCACCAAGAAAGACTTCATCTGGCAAAAGGCTGACCTATTAACAATTAGTATTTCCCAAGAATTCAGTATATTTCAGATGTAGTCACTTGTATAAGAACATTTGGAAACACAAACAGTCTGTTTTCAGTGGCAGGTATCTATATCAAACATCCTCCTAGGGTGGTGGTCTTCAGAACTATGGAGGTGATGCTTTGAGAACAGAGGACTGAGCCACAAGCCTCAACACCTGAGGAATTCAGTCTGTGTACCCTGAACCTAGCATATTTCTAAGCCTCCATGTCTTCCTTGTCCGAAGACTTGAAGTCTAGTATGTTACCATCTCATGCTTCTATTGTAACAGTTCACTCCCGTTTATGATGTCAGCTAATGCAAGATTGTCTTTTTTTTGTTTGTTTTCATTTTGTTGGTGGTGTTTGAGGTGGTTTTAAGACCTTCAAATTGCCATAGATTAGAACGTTAGCTGCAGTCATGCACCATCTGTTGTTGCCTTTTGGGCATACAAGCATGGTCCTGAATATCCCTTGTGTCAAGATCCTGTGTATGATAGGTAGAAAAATTTAACTATTTGTTGGTGAAGCATCAGCATATTGATTTTTTTCTTTCCTTTTTTTTTTTTCTTTTTAAGTAAGTGATATCTTGCCTTAGAGATTTCCCTGTAACACATACTTAATGCACTGCTTAACTCAAACCATTACTGTTGTAACAGATATTTCAGAGAGGAAAAATATGTCAGGCACATTAAATGTTTACTGATTCATAAAATTCATAAAACTTTTGCATAGTTACAGGGTATAGCTCTATCCACAACCAATATCACAGTATCACAGTATAGCAAGGTTGGAAGAGACCTCAAAGATCATCAAGTCCAACCCACTACCACAGACCTCAAGACTAGACCATGGCACCAAGTGCCACGTCCAAACGTGCCTTGAACACCTCCAGGGACGGTGACTCCACCACCTCCCTGGGCAGCCCATTCCAGTGGGGAATGACTCTCTCAGTGAAGAACTTTCTCCTCACCTCGAGCCTAAACCTCCCCTGGCACAGCTTGAGACTGTGTCCTCTTGTTCTGGTGCTGGTTGCCTGAGAGAAGAAAGCAACCTCCTGCTGGCCACAACCACCCTTCAGGTAGTTGTAGACAGCAATAAGGTCTCCCCTGAGCCTCCTCTTCACCAGGCTAAACAATCCCAGCTCCCTCAGCCTCTCCTCATAGGGCTTGTGCTCGAGGCCTCTCACCAGCCTCGTTGCCCTTCTCTGGACACGCTCAAGCACCTCAATGTCCTTCTTAAATTGAGGGGCCCAGAACTGGACACAGTACTCAAGGTGTGGCCTAACCAGTGCAGAGTACAGGGGGAGAATGACCTCCCTGCTCCTGCTGGCCACACTATTCCTGATGCAGGCCAGGATGCCATTGGCCTTCTTGGCCACCTGGGCACACTGCTGGCTCATGTTTAGGCGGGTGTCAATCAGCACCCCCAGATCCCTTTCTGTTTGGCTGCTCTCCAGCCACTCCGACCCCAGCCTGTAGCTCTGCATGGGGTTGTTGTGGCCAAAGTGCAGCCCCCGGCACTTGGATTTGTTGAAAGCCATCCCCTTGGACTCTGCCCATCTGTCCAGGCGCTCGAGGTCCTGCTGCAGAGCCCTTCTGCCCTCCAACCCACCAACATCTGCCCCCAGCTTGGTGTCATCTGCAAACTTGCTGATGACTGTCTCAATGCCCTCATCCAGATCATCAATGAAGATGTTAAAGAGGATGGGGCCCAGTACTGATCCCTGGGGGACACCGCTAGTGACAGGCCTCCAGCTGGATGCGGCACCATTCACCACCACTCTCTGGGCTCGGCCCTCCAGCCAGTTCCTAACCCAGCACAGAGTGTTGCCATCCAAGCCATGAGCTGACAGCTTAGCCAGCAATATATTTCTGTAGTTGACTCTCTTGAAATGCTATTTTACTAATAAGAGCAAATGTTGTTCCATAAAAAGCAAGGAGCTTATGTTGATCCCTGTAATTACTTTTTAAGCAGATGGGACATACATGTCCAGCTCATTTCAGGCGTCCCAAGCACAGCAGTCTTGGAGTTATGAGAAATCAGTCTCACTTCCATGAAAAGGAATGGCAGTAGGGAAATGGAGAAATGTAAGCTTGCAGCACAGGAGGTTCCACCTCAACGCAAGGGGGGATTTCTTTACTGTAAGGGTCACAGAGCACTGGCACAGGCTCCCCAGAGAAGTTGTGGAGTCTCCTTCTCTGGAGCCTTTCAAGGGCTGTCTGGATGCATTCCTGTGTGACCTGAGCTAGATTGTATGGTCCTGCTCTGGCAGGGGGATTGGACTCGATGATCGCTTTGGGTCCCTTCCAACTCCTGACATCCTGTGAGCCTGTGAAAGCCATGAAAAAGTAACTAAATAGAAACAAATGTTGCACAAATTGCACACTAAAAAATGTTCATTTTCAATGTTAACCACTCCCAGTGTGAAACCGTCAGTGCTGTGATGGTTGTATTTTGAGGATAGTCAAGCTTCTGGACAGAATCCTGTATGGATCATTAGGAAGTAGTATCCAAGAAAACAGGAGGGCAAAGGTTTCTTCTCACACTGTGAAAAAAGCCATCTATTGGGGCTCACGGTATACCTAGTCCTGCATGGAACCAGTCATTTATTGAAAGTCTCCTATGAAGCTTTTTCTGATGATTGATATAGAATCATAGAATCATAGAATGGTAAGGTTGGAAGGAGACCTCAAGGATCATCTAGTTCCAACCCCCTGCCATAGGCAGGGACACCTCCCACTAGTAAGGTCACTCAAGCCCTCGTCCAACCTGGCCTTGAACACCTCCAGGGAGGGAGCAGCCACAACCTCCCTGGGCAACCTGTTCCAGTGCCTCACCACCCTCACTGTAAAGAACTTCCTCCTGACATGTAGTCTATATATATCAGACATATATCCAGAATGTCTTTTGTTGCATTCCAACAAAAAGCCTGGCAGGTCCTATGTTAACTGAAGCATGACAAATAACTGTTTTTTTCTCAAGGATAATGGCAAAAAAATAACTTGCTAATTTGGAGCTAAACTAAAAGGTAGAATCTGGATTCCCTTCTTTTGGCTTGTACTTAATCACTGGGATTTCCAGAAGTGGCTGGAACTTCTGCTAAAGAGAAACAGGGTCTGGCTGGCGTCAGCTCGGCTGTGTGTTGCACTGCCTGCGCCAGCTGAGCCCTCTTTCCCAGAGGAAGAGTTCCTCCCTGTGGGATGACACACAGCGGTAATGCCTCCTGCCCTCCTCCTGACTCTGCCAGAGCAAAATCCATCTCTCTGGTAGTCCAGGAGACAGATGCCCAGAACCTTGGTGTGCTTTCATTGCCCTGGCAATGTGACCTTCCTTTGTGAGCTGCTTTTCTGCCACCAATACTGTTGCGTACCCCAGCGCGGCAGCTACCTCTTTGCTCTTACCACCTTTCTGTGTACCAATCAGCAGCAGGCTGGGCATAAGCTTACTAGTGAAAAGATCAGTGTCCTCCTCTATATAGAATCATAGAATGGTTTAGGTCAGAAGGGACCACAGAGATCACGCAGTTCCAACCCCCCACCATACGCGGGGACACCTCCCACTATAACAGGTCACTCAAGGCCTCATCCAACCTGGCCTCAAACATCTTCAGGGAGGGAGCATCCACAGCCTCCCTGGGCAACCTGTGCCAGTGTCTCACTGCCCTCTCGGGAAGGAACTTCTTCCTAACATCTAGTTTAAATCTTCCCTCTGCCAGTTTAAACCCATTACTCTTCATCCTGTCATTACAAGACCTTGTCAATAGTCCCTCCCCAGCCCTCCTGTAGGCCTCCTTCACATACTGGAAGGCTTCTACAAGGTCTTCTGGAAGCCTTTTCTTCTCCAGGCTGCAGAGCCCCAACTCTCTCAGCCTGTCCTCATAGCAGAGCTGCTGCAGCCCTCTGAACATCTTTGTGGTATATCCCCCCCATCCAATTCATGATATATCCCTCCCCACATTTGTGGTACATCCCGCCCTCATTTGTGGTACATCCCCATTCTATTGATTTCAGTGAGAAAAGAACTGACACTTAACTACATAACCATGAAATAAGAAACTAACCTTACTAGTTGGTTCCTGTAATAGGTATCTCAAGAAGTCTGTTTGGATCAAGCACTCACCTTGGTCTGCTTCTGTTGTCTCAGATACTTTGTCAGCTGTTCACAAAGCAACGTTTGTAGCATTCTTGTAGCAAGTCAAGATAACAGAAATTCTCTGCCCTCTCACTTAGCATAACAAGACCTTCTGCAGTGTGTGAAGTGTGCATGCAAATGGTGTTGGTAAATGGCTTTTTGACACAAGTGAAAGTGTGTCAAGGTTTGTGATAAAAATTAAGTAGTGCAGCAGCTGTGTAGTCCTCTCTCTGGTCCGCTTCAGTTTGCTCATCTGGACATGTCTGAGTCTGGCAAGACTAATAAATGCATCCAGAAGAAAGGTGCATAATGAGACTAAGCATCCTGTTCAGTCATAAATCACCCCTAAGTTGCAGCTTTCATGGAAGCACTTACCAACAGCTCCTCTCATTGTACTTATCCTGTTCTACATGGCTGTAGAGTTACCCCAAAGCCTGATCCTATATTTATGGGGGAAAGGATTATCGAGGAAGAGAAGGAACTATTTTACAAGAGAGCAGCCAGCTGCCACCTTGGATGAGAAGGCCTCCTTTGAAGGGAAGGTGGCTTTGGACAGCTGGCATGCAATAGGCCTGACCTAATAGAGCTGAGCTAATGGAAGTAGGAACAGCACTTGGAAATTGTGCAAAGTGTTTTATGCCCTTCCCATGCTATTAGAGGGTTAAGTTTTTCCTTCCTTACCCTTCAGTGACTTACCTTGAAAGCATCTGGCATAAGATGCTCACATCCTCAGGGACTGTGTTAGTTCCTGAAACCTCTGTAAGGTATATGAGGGACAGGGAGATTGTGCCCATAGGGCCTCACCACAACACAGCCTTAAGAAATTGAATTCTCACTCAAGAAGGCAACTGACAACTGTCTTGTGAGAGTGTTGTCTAAGGAAGAGGAAGAAGCCTTTAGATAAAGCTGAATACCTTCAAGTTGCTGAGTTGTCCCAGGGAGACACTTTCTCAGATCAGGTGATGCTGTCTGCCTTCCTCTCTACAATGCCCCCAGGAGAGAGCAGATCTGCTTCATCTGCCTTTCATTCGTCACAGTATTGGGACTTCGGAAGAAGCGTTGTAGCCATTTCCACATGCAGACTTCTGCAGAGTCTGCAGACAGTAGTAGCTCTCAGTTGTTAAGATGAGTTTGTTTAATGAATCAGACCAGATTGTGGGAGGGAGAGGACAGTTCTTTCCTTCCAGTTGGATAATCAACTTTATGAAATAATTTCCATGCCAAGGGGAATGGTATATAATTCAAGATTTGAAGTGTTTTGCTGTATGTTTATTTGCTGATGGGTAAAATAGATGTTACAAAAGAGGCAAATTTGTGCAAATACAAGAACTAAGTGAAACTAGAAACATTTGATCATTTTGCATGTTTTAATGTCCCTGCGATTTGAGTACTGCTTTTAAACCCAGCAGGTTGTGTTCACATCAGGGATCAGTTTGGGTTTGCATTATCTTTTCATAGCTTTGCACTATCGAACTATAGAACAGCAATAGAAATTAGCCTTTCAGATAATTTATGAAGTCATGTTCTTCAGAGAGATAAAGCAGAAGGAAGCTTTTATATGAAGCAGTTCTTAATCATTTTTAATGCTGATTCAGTGGAGCACCTAAATGTGTGACAAGAGGGCCCAGAGAACGGTGGTCAATGGAGTGAAACCTAGTTGGCAGCTGGGCACTAGTGGTGTTCCTCAGTGATCTATGTTGGGACCACTTCTTTTTAATGTCTTTATTGACAATCTTGACTCAGGCATAGAGAGTGTCAGCAGTGAGTTTGCAGATGACACCAAGTTAGGTGGCAGTGTTGATTTGAATGAGGGTAGAGAGGCTCTGCAGAGGGACTTGGATAGGCTAGACCAATGGGCCAACATTAATGGGATGAGTTTCAACAAGGCCAAATGCCAGGTCCTGCACTTGGATCACAACAACCCCAAGCAACACTCCAAGCTTGGGGCAGTGTGGCTGGAGAGCTGCCTGGCAGAAAGGGACCTGGGGCTTGTAATAGACAGGAGCTGACTGTGAGGCAGTAGTGTACCCAGGAGGCCAAGAAGGCCAATGGCATCCTGGCTTGGATTAAAAATGCTGTGTCCAGCAGGAGCAGGGAGGTGATTGTCCCCTTGGACTCAGCTTTGGTAAGGCCACATCTCAAGTATTGTGTTCAGTTTTGGGCACTGCAATACAAGAGAGATGTGGAGGTGCTGGAGTGGGTCCAGAGGAAGGCAACGAAGATGGGGAAGGGCCTGGAGACTAGATCTTATGATGAGCAACTGAGGGAGCTGGGGATGGTTAGTTTGAGGAAGAGGAGGCTGAGGGGAGACCTCATTGCTGTCTGCAACTACCTGAAGGGACATTGTGGAGAGGCTGGAGCTGGTCTCTTCTCACAGGTCGTTGGAGACAGAACAAGGGGAATGGCCTCAAGCTGAGACTGGGAAGGTTTAGGTTAGACCTTAGGAAAAAGTTTTTCATGGAGCGAGTGGTCAGGAACTGGAATGAGCTGCCCAGGGAGGTGGTTGAGTCACCCACCCTGGATATGTTTAAGGGTCGTTTGGATGTGGTGTTTAGGGCTATGGTTTAAGGTGAATCTTGTAGAGTTCTAGGTTGGACTTGGTGATTCTGAGGGGCTTTGCCAACCTGGATGTTGCTGTAATTCTGTGATTAAACACAGAAATAGTTGCTTTTTCATCATTAGAACTGTTCATATATTGAGCTTTATGGAAGTGTTCAAGAAGTGCTTATCCGGATCAGGATCACAAACAGGGACTTTTTGACATGGCAGCAAAGTACGTTAGTTCCTGCTCTAATCTTTCCTTGACTGTTTCACATGTTTATCCTGTTAGTGCATGCTTTCTCCAGGCAGTAACTCGAGCCTGTACCTGTCTGATCCTTTCTTGAGAACCTTCCTGATCCCTTGGGGTATAGCAAAGCAATATTTTATCATGCATTCCAGCAATCTCTTATTATTAATAATATTTTTTTTTTAAGGCAAAATGCTAACTAAAGCACAAATCTGCTTCCAATCAAAACCATATAACGTAGCTTTTGATTTCCTTCCTCAAGTTTTGCCATTTTTCTTAAGATCATGTATAATAGCATGACAGAGAGATCATAGGCTCTTCAATCTCATGTACCACTAGTTAAAGATCAACATCAAACAGGTATTGGACATTCTCCAAAGCTTGAAACCTGTGTTCTGTATAAGATTGTCCCCAGTCCTTTTCAGCATGTTCTATATGCCACTGATCCGACAAACACTTGCGCTGTTGCCTGCAGACTCTCTTCTGCAGTTCGCTTCCAAGATTTCACGTAAATTACTCATAGAATCATAGAATGGTAAGGTTGGAAGGGACCTCAAGGATCATCTAGTTCCAACCCCCTGCCACAGGCAGGGACACCTCCCACTAATACAGGTTACTCAAGGCCTCATCCAACCTGGCCTTGAACACCTCCAGGGAGGGAGCAGCCACAACCTCCCTGGGCAACCTGTTCCAGTGCCTCACCACCCTCACTGGAAAGAACTTCCTCCTAACATCCNTGTTCATTAGGATGCTATTAATTTCTCATTAGTTAGTTTATCCTTTGCATTTAGGTTGAATGAAGCCCTTTAGAAAAAAAAAAAAAAAAAAGGGAATGCCTCTTGCTATTTCTGAGTTTTGTGTCATTTTTGAGGGGGTTTGGGTTTTGTAGTGGTTGGGGTTTTTTGGATTGTTTTTGGTTTTTTGGTTGTTTTGTTTTTTTGTTATTTGGGTTGTGGAGCTTTTTAAGGTATAGCAGCTCATACCGGAAACTTAATTCAAATTACACAGGAGGTGTTAGAACAGAAGAGATCTTGTAAGATTTGCATCAGCATGCAGGTATGTGCTGGTGTGGATTTACTTTGAGGGCCAGTACCTTGCCCATGGAGTATCCACATGTTGCAGCCTCGACAATAGAATTCTACTCCCTATTAATTATAGCTGCTTGCAGAAGTTTCAAGAATGAAATTACAAACAAGAATAAATGCTGATGTCCCAAGCTGTTTGCAGAAGAGACTTTCAAATCCACTAGAGTGATCTGAATGTCCAATTCCTCTACCTTCTAATGGGAAATACTCATATATCCAAATGGCACTGAGAATCTCAGGCTCTTTATAGCCCCTGTATGTGACTTATAATATGCAGTCTTTCACACATGCATGTTGCCAAGCTAAAATTACCATATTCCTGTAGTGCTCCCATCATTGTGATGCTTTTTATTTTGGAGGGGGTGGAGGAAATCAAACTGAATAGCTAAATCTTGTTTATTGCCCGTAAATATATTTTCTTGTCTTTAGGTGGTGATTTTGTGTGAACAGTGTGGAGGCAAGAGAAGAAACACAATGCATCTTGGCCATTTTCAGTACATTTACTCTTGGTGGTGTTTGAGTAGTAAAGAGAAAGAACACAAAAGAAAAAGAATGGTGGAAGAAAATGTTATGCAAGTTTTGCTGTAGCTCTGTAAAAGTCTCCATAGGTTACAAAGCTTTAAAGGTACACGAAGAACTACTGGAAAAGCAGCTGAAAGGAATTCTTTATGTAGGGAACAAGAAATAGGCATCAGTGTTACACAGTGACCAGCATCCTTCCCTATCTACAAGTAGTATTGCTATCTTATTTTAAGATGAGGAATTAGATGGTGTTTTCTGTTTGGTTGTTTTTTTTTAAACGGGTGTAAACTACTTCATAGGATGTTTTGTCTGGACAACCTAACTGCTGTGCTGCTAGGAAAGTTTGGTATGTTTCCAGTGCTGCAGTGACTGTGCAGTGCAAAAGAGGCTCCAGGCACCTTCTCTGGGGCATTTTGTTGGGGAGACTTACTAACAATTTGGTAAGTCTGAATCAATTTCTGCTCAGTCCTAAAGCAGAAGAGAAAACAAACAATGTTTGCTGTGATGGTCTATCCAATGCAAGCTACTGGCACTCAATAATCCAAAATGCATAGCCTTCTAAGCAAAAATGCAACAAGAATTGTTTAGCTTGGAGAAGAGGAGACTGAGAGGTGACCTCATCAGTGTTTATAAATATGTACAGGGTAAGTGCCAGGAGGCTGGAGCCAGGCTCTGCTGGGTGATGCCCGCTGACAGGACAAGGGGCAGTGGGTGGAAGCTGAGGCATAGGAAGTTTCATTTAGACATGAGGAGGAATTTTTTCCCTGTGAGGGTGACAGAACACTGGAAAAGGCTGCCCAGGGAGGTTGTGGAGATATTCAAGACCCTTGTGAAAGCGTTCCTGTGTGATCTGTTCTAGGTGATCCTGCTTTGGTGGGGGGTTGGACTTGATGAGCTTTCGAGGTCCCTTCCAGCCCCTGACATTCTGTGATTCTAAGTGATCCTCCTATGGTATGTTTTCTATATATGTATAAGAAGTGTGTATCCACTTCAAGAATTAAAAGCAGCAGCAGCAGCAAGAAATCAGCCCTATTGTTTCTAGCTCTCTTGTTCCACTTACCACAGTTTATTTTAATGTAGTCTGAGTATGTTGCCTGGTGTGGATATGAGGCTGCCTTGCTTGATACTTCCTTCTCAGTGGTTTTATAACTCTGTTACAGCAGAGGGCAGCAGGAACCTGCCTCTGCGTGAAGTTGCGTTCCATTACAAGCATGCAAATGCAGGCTTTCTCCCCACTCCTCTTCCCTGCTATAATGATATTTAAGGACCAGATAAAACTTACAGAGGGGAGCTGCCACAACTATCGTCCCTGTACTTGTCACAGTGAATACGAAGTCTTTGTTGGTAGATCAGTTTCTAGTCAGTAAAGTGTTTCTCTAGGTTTGATCTGTGCTGCAAAGAATCCAGGCCCAAGCTGATGGCAGAAATTGTGCAATTTTTATCTCAGTGCAGTATCCAATGATAGCTGGTAGAAGGAAAATGATGTGATGGTACAGCTCATCAGATGGAACAGGCTGCCCAGGAGAGTTGTGGAGTCTCCCTCTCCGGAGATATTCCAAACCTGCCTGGATGCGTTCCAGTGTGATCTGCTCTAGGTGATCCTGCTCTGGCAGGGGAGTTGGACTGGATGAGCTTTAGAGGTCCTTTCCAGCCCCTGACATTCTGTAATTCTGTGATCCTCAACCATGTTTTCCTGCTAACTGCTGAAATACCCTAGTATTTTTTTAGGAAGAAGTTCTTTGCAGTGAGGGTGGTGAGACACTGGCACAGGTTGCCCAGGGAGGTTGTGGCTGCTTCCTCCCTGGAGGTGTTCAAGACCAGGTTGGATGAGGCCTTGAGCAACCTGTTCTAGCAGGAGGTGTCCCTGCCTGTGGTGGGGGGGGGGCTGAAACTAGATGATCTTTGAGGTCCCTTCCAACCTTACCATTCTATGGTTTTCCTGGAAGGCTGTTTCTTAATTTCCCGACACAATATCTAGAATCCAAAAAACAGAGACTTTAAAAATGCATGCACTTAGGGAAGAAAAAAGCCAACGTGTCAAAGCAGCTTCAGCTGAGAACCTTTCAGATCCACCTGACATGACAATGTCAACAGTGCCAGGACTACCTCCCCTCTGTTCATCTCCTCTCTTTAGTCTTCGCTCACTCTCAGCATCTTCTACCAGTGCTTGGGAGCCACTGCAGTTCACCTGGATTTGGTTGCTATTGCCTCCCGTCAGTACTGCAAGGCACCTCAGCAGGTTTGGGTTTTCCTCCCATCGTGTTTGTGTTTCATAAAGGGGTACATGCTTGTACATCCTCTTCTCCGGCTCAGCGAACTTGAGTCTCAGCAGTGGGCACAGTCATCTCTGAGAATAGTGCCAGTTCACAGCTGAGATCAGCAGAGGCTTTGAACTTGCTTCCTCCTTTCTTTGGAAGTAGCTCAGGTCTGATGAGCTTCCAGACAACGTTGCAAAGCTCAGCTTTCTCCCACCCCCAGCTTTTCCAGGCGTGTGAGAGCGTACATGTGTGGGATGGGAAGGAGGGAGTTGTCATTGTGAAGAATTGTTCAGGAGAGTAGGGAATTTACTCATTTCCTAGTTTACTGGTGAGGATCTGCGTTACGTATTGCTTCACCTAGGATGTATTTTTAACTTTCCTCTGGTAACTATAGCATATGTACAGATGGACATACTGAAAAATCAACAGAACATGCTACAAACTGCACAGACTGTGCACAGAGATACTGGGAACATAGCTGCCTGTATAAGTGACTAGTTCTTGCAGTCACTTATTTTATTTTTTTAAACTGAGACATTAGTAGATAGTTTGGTTTAATTTTTTACCTTTTTTTTTTTTTTTTTTTTTCTCTTCTTTGTGTGCCTATATGCTTGTATAGGTTGAAACCAGAACTCATGTAGCAAGCAACTTGCAAAGTGGGTTGCTTGTGAGACCAGACCAGGCCCATCTGTAAAGGATGGAGGCTACTCACTGCATGGTTGTTTAGAGCCATTCAAAGGTGGAAAATGCAGGAAATAATAGAGGTGAGCTGCAACTTCCAGGAAATAATAGAAGTGAGCTGCAAATTCCAAAGATCCCCTCTGTCTTGTTCTGGTGCTTTTCTATCCCTTGGACTCAAATTAAGTCCATGCCAGGCGAAGCCCCATTTTGTGCAAACATCTGTCTTGTAGGATAAGCAGCAGGAGAGCAGTCAGGGAAATGAGTTACGAAAGTATTTTGCTTTGGTAATGTCTGCAACTTGTCACTTTGCAGCACTAGAGTTGTGACAATGCCACATTATTGCAGCTTTACATTCAGATGACCTTTCTGTGCCTTACAGCTGAGCTGCAGGGCATCAGGGTACACTTGAATGTCTGCCTGCTTCTCTGGGTTGTGCCCGGGATGTTCTGGTACAGGAAATGTCTGCTAGCTGCCAGGTGGAGAACACACACCTTTCCAGGCTATCTGTGCTTTTGAAGCTAAATATCCCTGCAAAATTCCTTTTAGAAACTGGTTTTGCTGTGCATACAAGATCACAGGATGTCAGGGGTTGGAAGGGACCCAAAGAGACCATTGAGTCCAACCTCCCTGCCAGAGCAGAACCTAGCTCAGATCACAGAGAAACACATCCAGACAGGCCTTGAAAGTCTCCAGAGAAGGAGACTCCATAGCCTCTCTGGGGAGCCTGTGCCAGTGCTCTGGGACCCTTACAGTAAAGAAGTTCCCCCTTGTGTTGAGGAGGAGCTTTTACAGAACTAAAAAACAAACTGACAAAAAACAAAACAAAACAAAACCCAACAACCAACCAACAACAGATACAAAGAAAACTACACTCAAGACTGACCATGTAAAAAATCAGTGAGATGACTGTAACATAGGAAGGTAGTTAATGACTGTTGCCCTAAAATATAACCATAGGGACAGATGAATGAATATTGAAAATATATTTTAGTCCAAATTTCAGTTCTTGTACCTGAAGAGACAGCAAAGGGCATAAAACAGATTCATGCAGTCTTAAGAAAATCCTTAAAAACAGGCATTGTGTGGTGTGCTTTTACAGTTTCACCATGAAATGTGAAGAATGCAGTTTGAAATGAACTTCTGTTCTCAGCCTTGCCTCTTGGGCAGATGGGTGTCAAAAGGCTGTTTTCTTCTGTGGGCATCAGAAAACCGAATGATTCATCATGTAAAATGCAGCAGGTCTACAAAGACAACAAACAGGGCTGATTAAGGATAAGGAATTGGCTGGATGGTCGCACACAAAGAGTGGTGACCAAGGGCACAATGTCCACCTGAAGACCAGTGACAAGTGGAGTCCCTCAGGGGACAGCGCTGGGACCAGTGCTGTTTAACATCTTTGTCAGTGGCATGGACAGAGGAATCAGTGCACCCTCAGCAAGTTTGCAGATGACACCAAGCTGTGTGGCACAGTCAACTTGCTAGAGGGCAGGGATCCATCCAGAGGGACCTGGACAGGCTGCAGAGGTGGGCCCAGGCCAACCTCAGGAAATTCAACAAGGCCAAGTGTAAGGTCCTGCACCTGGGTAGGCACAATCCCAAGCACAACTCCAGGCTGGGTGGTGAATGGCTGAGAGCAGCCCTGAGGAAAAGGACTCTGGGGTCTGAGTTGATGAAAAGCTCAACATGAGCCTGCAGTGTGAGTGCAGCCNGGGAAATTTCACATTTGCAGATTTTGGGTGTGAAAAAAAAATCTGTGTTCATATCCTTTTTTTAGAGGAGACCAGGATCAGTGGAATTCTAGGGGAAAGTATAAACCGCATTATTCTTACCTAATCCAGAGCCCTGCGTATGCTGTGTGTTACCAGTGAGGTAACTCTTATCACGTCATGCTGCAGTGGTACCTACTTCTGTTTAATTATGTGCTGCTTATTAGAAGAAAATGGTGAGAAAATTACCAGAGGCCAAGAGCAAAAGTACTAAAGCAGAACAATTCAAAAATTTTGAAGCAAACAGGTTTGGTGTTGGAAATTTAGTGAAATGAAAGTATTTTGCATATACAGACACATTACTTAAAATTTGAAGGAAAGCCTTTTGTTTGTTTGACAAGCCAAAAACATCACATTTGGTGCTGATGACACCAAACTGGGAGGCGTGGCTGATGTAGCTGAAGGCTGTGTGGCCATCCAGCCAGATTTGGACAGACTGAGAGCTGGGCACAGAGGAACCAAATGAGGTTCAACAAGGACAAGTGCAGAGTCCTGCATCTGGGGAGCAATAGCCCCCATACAGGTTGGGAGGTGATCTGCTGGAGAGCAGCCCTGTGGAGAGGGACCTGGGAGTGCTGCTGGATAACATCCATGGGACAGCAATGTGCCCTTGTGGCCAAGAAGGCCAATGGGATCCTGGGGTGTATTAAGAAGAGTGTGTCCAGCAGATCAAGGGAGGTTCTCCTCCGCCTTTNTTGGGTCCCTTTCAACCTCTAACATCCTGTGATCTTGTTCCAATTATAACTCTAGATGTTGCATAGGATGTAACTCAGTACAATGCACTTCAGTGCTTTATTTTGCCTTTTAAAAATTATTATTATAAAGCAAATTTGAAGACACTTACATATTCCAGAGCAGATGGAAACTGCATTTTGAAGTTAGTGCTGCCTGAGGTTGGTTTAGTAGGATGTGAGGTCAGCACCCTTACATAGTAGAGTGGGGAGGAGTTAGATTGCAGAAGTTAAGAGAAAACAGAAACAAATATTCACAGAATCACAGAAACATCCAGGTTGGAAAAGACCCTCAGGATCATCAAGTCCAACCTATAACCCTACTCGACAAGATTCACCTTAAAGCTGCACAGCCTTTTTAAAGCTCTGTCAGGCTTGAATGAATGGCTCTCCTATCATGCCTACCTGTAGCTGCACCTGAACCAGAGGACTGCTGGAAATGTTAAAAATTCTAGTGCAGGGTCTTAGGACTCCATCATTATTGGACCTCCCCACATGATGGAAGTTTTGGTCAGCTCCCGGCAATAGGGAGATTTGAGGAAAGATTCAAAGAGGGATTAAAACAGACAAGATTGATCCAAACACAGGGAAAAGAACTTGACAGTAATAGAACACCCAACTGATGAGGACCAAGTAATGTATAATGGCATTGGCCTCATTACATATGCTCAGAATTACAGTAACATAGAGGGAATAATCCTATCATTATAAAAGAAGTTCTACATTACCTGGTAAGTCTTCTGCTTTCCAGTGTCTCATATCCATAGTTAAGTCCTCTCAAGAGTAGTAGATGATGAAATAGGAAAGGAAAAGCTGGAGTGGTTACCCAGTTCCTCCTATTGGACACAAATTGAGAGGAATTTGGGCTTGATATCTGGCTGTGTCATTATTTGGGGACTAAACTACTAAGCAGTAAACTACATGTCTTAGTTCATTCTCTGTTCTGCTTCTGGCAGGTTGCTGAAATGTCTCCTACAGAGATCAGACTGTAATGTTACTAGCTGGATTTCTAACAACATGACCATGGCAGTGCCCATAAGGAAAAGCACTGAGGCAATAATTTGTCACCCAGGTCACTTGAATAGCCTTAATAAGAAGCTTCTGGCACATGATTAAGAAACAAGTAGCAGTACAATTGCTGCTTTATATTCAACAGATGTTTCCCAAACTAAGGAGTAAATTCTTAAGACCTACACCATGAGCTAATCTTCCCTGGAGTAACACCCTCAGCTACCTCAGAATAGTTACGATTATTACTATTACATAAATCCAGAGAGGGGCCAAAGGTTCATTATTTCAAGATGTTCAGTATATAGGGCAAGAAGGACCAACTGATGGTGAGACTCAACCAGCATGGAAAGACAGATAAAGCAGTGCAGTGCAGTGCAGTCATGTAAGGCAGTGAAGGGGAAAAGGGTTTGGGGGTCCTAGTGGATGGGAGGTTGACCATGAGCCAGCAATGTGCTCTTGTGGCCAGGAGGGGCAATGCCATTCTGGAGTGGATTAGAAGGGCTGTGGTTAGTAGATTGAGAGAGGTTCTCCTGCCCCTCTACTCTGTCCTGGTGAGGCCACATCTGGAGTACTGTGTCCAGTTCTGGGCGCCCCAGTCCAAGAGGGACATAGAACTGCTTGAGAGAGTCCAGTGCAGAGCCACAAAGATGATGAAGGGAATGGAACATCTCTGTTATGAGGAGAGCCTGAGGGAGCTGGGGCTGTGCTGCTTGGAGGAGACTGAGAGGTGACCTCAGCAATGTTTATGAATATGTGCAGGGTGAGTGCCAGGAGGCTGGAGCCAGGCTTTGTTGGTGATGCCTGATGACAGGACAAGGGGCAATGGGTGGAAGCTGAGGCACAGGAAGTTTAATTTAAACATGAGGAGGAATTTTTCCCTGTGAGGGTGACAGAGCACTGGAACAGGCTGCCCAGGGGGGTTGTGGAGTCTCCCTCTCTGGAGATACTCCAAACCCACCTGGTTGCGTTCCTGTGTGATCTGGTATAGGTGATCCTGCTCTGGCAGGGGGGTTGGACTGGATGATCTTTCAAGGTCCTTTCCAGCCCCTGACATTCTGTGATTCTATGATTTTCCCACTGGGCTTTGCTTACCAGGCCTTATTCTGAAACACAGTTTTCACTTTGCTCCGCCTTCAAATTCCTAAAAAACCCTTTTAGAAGAAATAAGGCAGAGGTTAATAGTGGCTTTACTTTGCAGTCTGCTTATGCTTTACACAAGATAAAAGCCTGTCTATCTAGGTTAGATGTCTGCTTAGTTCTGTGCCACTTTGTATGGGCATAAAAAGTAAGAGCTTTTCCATTTAATCTATTTCAACTCACAGAAAGAGGAGGGGAAGAAAAGAAATCAGTGCAGAATAGTCTGACACTCAAATGGTCAATGTTTCCTGCAATTTTACAGAGTTCAAGCAGCACTAAGTTTAACCTGTTCATCCGCAGTCTCTTCTTTGGGATTGAGTACAGACTTTTCCTATGCCAAAGGAGAGAGTTCATCTCCTTGAGAGCACTACTGTGGCTAGCAGGCAGCATCTGGAAGGGCTTCTAGCAGCTACAAGAAACACTTCAGCTGTTTGAGTAAGTGCAGCCAGCTGCGATGATCTCTATAGATGATTTCTGGGTGTTGTGTTTTTTCATTTGGTTGGTTGATTGTTTTGGGGTTTTTTTTTCTCCCCCACAGCCCTTCTTTCAATAGCTAGGAAAAGTTCCATGGATTTGAGACTTGCATTTGAGCTGAAAGTGACTCAGCCTGAGTTTTGCCAGCGTGCTGTTCTGCGGGAGCTGTGCTTGCACGTTGCTGCAGCCTGCTGCTGAGGTGAAACATCGCATTCCTCTGAGACTGAAAGGGGTGCCAAGCAAATACAGCCACAGAAGTTTTGAAAACACAGCTACCTCTTTCAGGGCTAGCCTGGGTCCCTTGGCACAGCACCACATCACATATGTGTTTGTTTGCAGCCTAAAATACATTAGCTTGTGTAACCGCAAAGCTGCATCACATAACCATATCTAGCTAGCTCCCTGCTTTCACTTCGCGTTCACTTTTGCTTTTCAGGTTTGTTTCTGGTCTTAGAGGATTATCTGCAGCTTTGTTTCCTGTAGAGAAAATGCTAGTTTGAATTCCTCTAACTCAGGAAAAATCTAAAGCACCACTGAGTTAAGGACTTCCTACCCTAATTCAATAGACTTCAGGCGAGGTCCTAAATCTGTTTGCCTTACGTTTTCTTTCTACTTTATACTTACATTAGTTCCCTTGTAATAATTCATGGCCCTTTGTAGCACTTGAGAACATTTTCAGTTTAATACTGTATATGGATGTCATTAATGTGCCAATGAGTCTGTCTTCCATATCACTGAAGATGCTGAGAAAGATGCCTGGAGACGTCCCTGTCTTTTCATATTTCAAATTCATAGTTATTCTTACTTGGTTTACAGTGTTTAGGGAGGTTTTAGTTTGCATGGCCTGACTCATATCTGAGATGATTTGAACCAATTTTGAGAGAAAGCTCTGTGTAAATTATCTTCTGTAATCTAACCCTGTATCTGATGCTTCCTTTCCCTAGCTGGAGATATGTCTAAAGTGAAACAAACAGCAATATCAGCAACTGAAATTAACAACAGAACTGTGCTGTAGAGACCTAGGCAGTCATTTATTTCTCTTATCTGCTCTATGTGTATAGAATTTTTTTTATTTTATTGGCAATAGATGCTGTCATTACTGCCACAGAGCAGAGCTCAGCAAGTTTTCAAGGATGCTTTGCTATATTGCACTTTCTCTCCCAAGATGGAAGTCAAATGTGCTGGCAGGAACTTAGCAGAACCCAAGAAACACGTCCTTATGAAGAAATGCGATGCAGCCAGATAGTTTGGCAAAAGTTGAGGTCTACTCTGGCTGAGTCAGTACTCAGAGAGCAGCAGAAGCCTCATCCTTTCACTGAGGCTTCCATAGGTGCTGTACTTCTCAGTTCCATGCTCGTGGTTCAACATTTGCCCACGTAAGATGTTTGGTGTCTAAGTGTGGTGGGATGGCCATGGCTGGCAGCCAAACTCCCACCAGCTGATCGCTCATTCCATGCCTTCAACAGGAAGGGGAGAACAGGAGGAACAGGAATGAGAAAGCTTATGTGTTGAGATGACAGGGAGATCACAGGATGTCAGGGGTAACTTCTGGTTACCCTCATGGGCAAAACATGCTAGACTTGAGGAAAATTAATATATTGCCAACTGCTCTATGTGCATTTAATTACTGATTTGGGTGTTAGAAAGGAAAAATAAAATAATGCTAAAATGTAGAAAATCACCTTTCCTTCCCCCTTTCTCAGGCTCAACTTCATTCCTTCACTCCTGACTCCTCTCCCTTCCTCCTTGGTATCACCACAGATTACATATGATCAGTCCCTTCAGCAAGGCAACAGGATTTATGGTTAGTACCCAGAAGTTCCTCTCTGCTTCTCCCTCCTCATCATGCTTCTCCACTTTGTCAGTCCACCCTGGGCTGTAGCAAGTATCACTTTCCCAAATCATCAGCTAATACAGGGTGACAGGATTCGGTACTCCAGTCATCACCCAGGGCTGGCTGCAGTGCCTGTTGCTGGGTCAAGTCTCCTAGAAGTGGTGGTATGGCACCCCATGCTGGCTGACACACACAGCATCAGGAGGAGACCCAAGGATGCCTCTGGGTCGAGGCACTCCCAAACACCAATATATGCTGGGCAGTGATTGGTTTGAGAGCAGCCATGAGGAGAGGGACTTGGGGCCGCTGGTGGGTGAGAAGCTCAATATGAGCTGTCAGTGTGCTCTTGCAGCTCAGAGAACCAACCAGAGTCTGGGCTGCAGCAAGAGAAATGTGGGCAGAAGGGTGAGGGAAGTGATCCTGCCCCACTGCTCCGCACTGGTGAGACCCCACCTGGAGTACTGTGTCCAGTTCTGGAGCCCCTGTTACAAGAGGGATGTGGATGTGCTGGAAGGTGTCCAGAGAAGGGCCACGAGGATGATCAGAGGGCTGGAGCACCTCTCCTATGAGGAGAGACTGAGGGAGTTGGGGCTGTTCAGTCTGGAGAGGAGAAGGCTCCAAGGTGACCTTATNTCTGGAGAGGAGAAGGCTCCAAGGTGACCTTATTGTGGCCTCTTGGTATCTCAAGCGGTACTACAAGAAAGCTGGAGAGTGACTTTTTAGGATGTCAGGTAGGACTGATAGGACTGGGGGGAATGGAACAAAGCTAGGAATGGATAGATTCAGACTGGATGTTAGGAAGAAGTTCTTCACCATGAGGGTGGTGAGACCTTGGAACGGGTTGCCCACGGAGGTGATGGCAGCCCCATCCCTGGAGGTGTTTAAGGCCAGGCTGGATGAGGCTCTGGACAGCCCGATCTAGGGTAGAGTGTCCCTGCCCATGGCAGGAGGGTTGGAACTAGCTTATCCTCGTGGTCCCTTCCAACTCTGACTGATTCTATGATTCTATCACACCAGTGAGTGAGAAGCCTGCTCTGGACCTTGTCTCAGCAGCCTCCATGGTTGAGTGTGGAAGTGCTCAGCACTTCCCAGGATTAGGCTATCAAACCACGTTAAATATCTCAAAGGCGGTGCTGTGATGACAACCCAAGTAATTAATCGCATTACTTTTAATAGACCCTTCAAATAGTGCCAAGTCAATGACATCTGCTGCAATGTGGAAATACCTTCAGGGAAGAACATTTTTAATATGGTGATACCTCAAAAGGCAGGCCATGGATAGGCTGAAAATGGCCATGTAAGGGATAAAATGTTTCAACAGACTGTTAATCTCTCCTGCTTATTGCTCAGCCAAATAAATGACCATTGCTCATTTACCAATGTGGATGATTTAATTAGGACCTGCTTCTAAAAGCACAAACCCTGTTTGTCTAAGGTGCACTTTGCACTTCTTGGAGAGGGCCGTGTTCTCCTCCACCTTCTCCTGTTTGGTATCAGGATTACTATCTTTGATATCAAATGTGAATCAAATCCAGGGCAGACCTCATCCTCTACAGATGCAAATGTGCTTGGCGCAAAGTGATTAATGGCACTGATTTAACAGTAACAGTGTGTCTGGAGCTGGGGTTTTCATATAAACACAAATTCACTTGCTGCTCTGGTTCTCCTGGGGAAAAATGCAAAAGGTGTTATTAAAATAAGGTTTGTTTATTGACCTTCTCTAATTTCTGTGTTCATAAAATAATCTTGTTTATTATCAAGCCATCTTTGGCTGAGAAGCACTGTGTTCCCTCAAACGCTTTGTGCAAAATTCATGAATTGAAGGTGGACCAGGGAATTCATTTCAGAGGATATGATCTCATAGTCTCACTAACTATTCACCTCTGGAGATGGATAGATTTTGGCTGGTAGCTGCAACCCTGGAGATAAGTGCATCTATGTATTCAGAGGAAATGGAACCTTTTAAAAAAAGATATTCACTATTACATTTTCATGCTCCTCTCAAGTTTCAGGGTTTGAATTAAAGGCCAGAGTTGTTCTTGTTTTAGTGCTTGTAGCTGGGCCACTCCTGTTCAGTGAAGTTAATATGGAAATAGTGACCTAACTTTATGATCCTGCTGCAAATCTCAGCAGGACTGGCAGAGATGCAGCTTTCTAAGGTCTGTCTTCAAGCCTTCATGACAGTCTCTGCACCAAGAACTGTGCTGCAGTGGCAGTGCAGAGCTAGTGGAGTTGGCTTCATGTCTCAAAGTATGTCTGCAACCCCTGGAGCCAGTCTGCAACCCCTTCACTCTATGCATGTAGCAGAGGCGAATCGCAGATTCTGCAGCACCTCAGAAACGGAGGGGAACAGCATGGTATGCAAGGTGGAATTTTCTTATTGCTTAAAAATGTCACCATGTAGAAAATAGTGGAAAAGTTGCCTAAAAGCAGCAATGGAACCAAGGGAGGATTGTTCAGTGTGTCTTTATTATCTCTGTGGCATGGAAATAGGAAGCTGGCAACAGTGCTCCAGTGACTGGAAATCGCCAAAGTAATTTCCAAGATTCGTTGATAGTTTACATGGAAATTGGGCAAATAATTTTACAAAAGAATACTTTTCAGTTAATTCCTCTTCTCTGTGTTCTTTTTTCCTCAGTAAATGACTGCTTTATTGCCAAATTTACTTATTTAGCTGCATTGTTTGTACAATCTTTATGTATCACGTGCCTAAGCTTCAGAGATTCCCAAAGGACTCATGATTTCCCCTGACATTAGCTAAACGTGATGCAGTTCAGTATCTCAAAAAGGGACTTGCTGTATTCCTTTAAAGCAGCAAGTGAAAACTACAGCCTCTGGCATTTGAATCCAGAGCCAAAGCTAGGTCACATCAGCCTTGATGCAGTTAAGCATTTTAGTTAGGTGAGCAGGAAATGTCACTACTTTTGATTCCTAGGGGCTGTTCCTATGTTTAAAGTTAAATATGTCTATCTGCTTTGCTGAGCTGCAGCAGATGACCCAGAAAGTCAGGCAAAATGAGCATTTGAATACTGACTGACCAAACCAGACCACGTGCAGATCTATATGCGGCATCCTGTCATATGGTGAGCTGGACCCAACAGGGTCTCAACCTTAATTACGTATTATTTACTCTAAATGAAGGGAGCAAACTAACTCACATGAGAAGGGAAATGGGCTTGCTACAAGTTGCAGGACTGGGATTAGGGCTGAAGATCTGTGTTAGGGCTCTGTTAGTGAAGCAAGGCCCTTGTAAAAGGGCATGAAAGCCTTAGGGTAGGCTTGTAGGTAGTTCTGTAAGGAGATGCTGGTGAATGGTATGAGGTTGGGAGATCCTGATGCTTTAGAAATGATGGCTCCTTGAGTCTGCTACGGGTGGAAGTTGTGCAATGCTACACCCAAAGAAGCTGATGCTGGTTTTCTTGCCAGGAAGGTGGAAAAGAGATGAAGGACAGAAAAGTAAAGTTTGAAATTGAAGGCTGACTGAGGTTTTTGTCTTGCTGGGCCTTTGCTTCTGAAAGATGCAGATCAACATGAAATCACCTCTGCTGACTCGTGACCCTGTAATGAGAAAATCTGATATGAATGAGCCTATAGCTAAACTGAGTAATTCCTTGCTTAAGGAAAATTTGTCTATATTGGGTGTAGTACTCGTAGGCTGTGTTTTACGAAGTCCAGTAGATGTAGTCACCTTGCTCTGCCCTTTATGTGAGCAGTTCCACCATGTAACATATCCAAAGTTAGGATAACCTAAGTATCATAGAATCAT
>WBNM01040471.1:0-32135 GCA_013399055.1 Ramphastos sulfuratus
CTATGATTCTATGATCTGTCTATTGGAAATGGCATATGTTCACTGTCAGAATACTTACATGGCTTATTCAGGATCTTGATGTCTCAGTCTTCCCCTCAGTTTAGAGTTTGGTACTTAGTAAGTCACTTTGATGCAAACTGATCTTTGTCTGAACAATTTTTAAAATAAATAAAATGTATTCCAAATCAGAATGCTTCCCTGCAGAGGAGGACTTTGGAGTACTGATGGATTAAAAATTGGACATGAGCCTGCAATGTACACTTGCAGCCCGTAAACCAAATCATATCCTGGGCTGCAGCAAAAGAAGTGTGTCAGCAGGTTGAGGGAGGTGATTCTGCTTCTCTGCTCCACTCTGATGAGACTCCACCTGGTGTACTGCATCCAGCTCTGGAGTCCACAGCACAGCAACTACGTGAACCTGTTGGAGCATGTCCAAAGGAGGGCTACACAAATAATCAGAGAGCAGGAACAGGTCTCCTATGACGAAAGGCTGAGTGAGTTTTGGTTGTTTAGCTTAGAGAAGCAGAGGCTCCAGGGAGACCTTATTGTGACATTTCAAGATATAAAGGAGTCCTATAAGAAAGGTGAAGAAAGACATTTTGCTAAGGCCTGTAGTGACAGGACAAGAGGCAATAATTTTAAACTGAAAGTTTAAATTTCTGGGTTTAGATTGCATATAATGAGGATATTTCTTAATACAGAAGTGGTGAGACACTGGAACAGATTTCCCAGAGAAGTTGTGGACACCACATCATTGCAAGTGTTGAAGTTCAGGTTGGGTGGTGCTTTGACCAACTCGATGTCCCTGCCCATGGCAGGGGAACTAAACTAGATGATCTCTAAAGGTATCTTCCAACCAAAACCATTCCATAATTCTATGAAAAATATTTCTGCTGTGACTGACTTGGAATATATCATGTCCCTGATGTATGAACACAAGGGCATGTTCCTGCATGTTCCTGTGTTTGAAATGAGTTTATGACCTCAGGGCAGGCACTGCCACTTTGTTTCTGGAATCCTTAGAGAACAACACACCATTGCATATTCTTTGCTAATTATAAATAAATATGCATATATAATCATGTCCATATTTGTATGTTTAAATGTAGACTTTTATAGTTCAAGTTTGCTTTCAGTTTTAGGTGGGATTTTCAAAGGTGCCCAAAGACGTAAGCACAAGTTGCCATTTTGGTTTCTCTGAAAATCAGAGATGGTTTCTCTGAAAATCTTTTTTTTAATTAGCTTAAATATGTACAGCCAATAATCACAGAATCCTAGAATCAGTCAGAGTTGGAAGGGGCCACAAGGACCATCTAGTTCCAACCCCTCTGCCATGGGCAGGGACACCCTACCCTTGATCAAACTGGCCAGAGCCTCATCCAACCTGGCCTTAAACACCTCCAGGGATGTGGTCTCAACCACCTCCCTGGGCAACCCATTCCAGGCTCTCACCACTCTCGTGGTGAAGAACTTCCTCCTTACATCCAGTCTGAATGGTCATCCTCAAAACTTGCAATACCATAAAACATTTATGAGGCATCCCATTGTCCTGTTGGAGGCCTGTGGCCAGTTGTGCCAGGGAGTGGTACTGGGCACAGTTTCATTCAATGTCTTAATCAATGACTTTGATGTTAGGATTGAGTGTACTCTCAGCAGGTTTGCTGATGATACAAAATTGGGTGGGAGTGGCTGACAACCTGTCAGGCTGTGCTGCCATCCAATGAGATCTGGACAGGCTGGAGAGAAAAGTGAAGGTGAACCTCGTAAAGTTCAGTAAGGATAAGTGTGCAGTCCTGCATCTAGGGAAGAACACCAGGCACTGGTACAGATTAGGAGTCATACTGTAGGAAAGCTGCTCCTTGGAGAAATTATGATATTGCTGTGGAGTAAGCCTGTGAGTGACTGAAGCTGCTTATCAGTTTTGATTGATGCTGTATATTTACACTGGATCAAAACCGAATTCATTTGAAGTTGACACTTTTCTCTGCATTTTGTACTTTACGAATCAGTTGGGACTGAGGGACTGTTGAGGAAACTCTCCCTCCAGCATGTCTCAGTGCATATGACTGACTTTCCCATTGCCACACCCTCCAAACACAGATAGTTTAAACCAGCAAAATGTTGAGTCCTGGTATGTTAATAACACACCGCATGGAGCAGATATGTCAGTATTTGAGAAACAGCAATGTAAAAGCTGAGTTCTGTTGCAAGGCAGAGCATTACTGCAGTCTCTTCCCTTCTTTTGAGACACATAGTTGTTGATTTTTCTCTGCACATACATACCTTACAATGTTTTCAAATAGCATCTCAAGCTTTCTTCTACGCAACAGAAGCACCTTCTGCATCTTCCTGTAATACTGAGAGACTCCAGTGAAACGAGGTTTCAGTTTTGTGAGGAAACCATCCTTTGCTTTTCCATGGTTGAACAGAGCTCTAACAATGGCTTGATTCATAGAATGGTAAGGTTGGAAAGGACCTCAAAGATCATCTAGTTCCAACCCCCTGCCATAGGCAGGGACACCTCCCACTAGTATAGGTCACTCAAGACCTCATCCAGCCTGGCCTTGAACACCTCCAGGGAGGGAGCATCCACAACCTCCCTGGCCAACCTGTGCCAGTGTCTCACCACCCTCGCTGTAAAGAACTTCCTCCTAACATCCAGTCTAAATCTCCCCTCTTCCAGTTTAAACCCATTGTCCCTTGTCCTGTCATTGCAAGACCTTCTCAATAGGTCCTCCCCAGCCTTCCTGTAGGCCCCCTTCAGATACTGGAAGGCTACTCTAAGGTCTTGTGCTGGTTTAAGGCTAATTGGAACATTTTAATAGAGAAAATTATATTATAGGCTGTGAAAAGGAAACAATGGGGATGTCTACTTCACTCATAGGCTTGCTGTGATGTTTAAGAAAGAACTCAAAACAAAAGATAAGCCACTTGGGCTTGCTTCGGTCTTGGTCGGGCACAGCATCTGGGGCTGTCTAGCAGCTTCTGAACTTCTCCTCTCTGCTGATTAATTTCTTTAACCACTTTCCTTCTAATCCCCTCCAGCTGATCCTCAAAATTCTCCTTACGCGTAAGGCAAACCTTGGGGTAAGGTGTAGGGGTGGGGAGAAGGTGGAAGGGTGGTTGGGAGCCCCTCCTGGGGTTTCTGATTTCTGGGAGGGGTGTTGTGTTTCTGTATTCCCTTTACCTTGTATATTTCTGTAACTATTCCTGTATATAGTGTATATATCTGCTTGTATATTGTACTAAGCTGTAAATAGAGCTTCATCTAAACTTCCAGCCGGCTGAGTTCTAGCCTGGGTGATTTTACAAAGTGTGGGGGGGCGGGGAACTCCCAAACCTACATCAGGTCTCCTGGAAGTCTTCAGTTCTCGAGGCTGCAGAGCCTCAACTCTCTCAGCCTGTCCTCATAGCAGAGCTGCTGCAGCCCTCTGAGCATCTTCGTGGCCCTCCTCTGGAACCACTCCAACACTTCCATGTCCTTCCTGTGCTGGGGGCTCCAGAACTGCACACAGTACTCCAGATGGGGTCTGACGAGAGCAGAGTAAAGGGGCAGAATCCCCTCCCTTGCCCTGCTGCCCACACTGCTCTTGATGCAGCCCAGCACTCGGTTGCTATCTGGGCTGCATGTGCACACTGCAGGCTCATGTTGAGCTTTTCATCAACCCAGACCCCCAGGTCCTTTTCCTCAGGGCTGCTCTCAGCCATTCACCACCCAGCCTTTGAATTGTATCTGAGTGTCAAGTGGGGAAATGTTGTAACTCTTCTTTCAAAAGCCGAATGAAGATATTTAGTTCTTAGGCAGATATGGTAAGAAAAACCATGGAGAGACTCTGCCTTCAGATTCATCAGTTTGACTTGACTCTCATTTTGTGAACTCATTATGCAAATCCATGACTTAATTAAAAATACATTTGGGCATGCTGATAGGGACAAGTATTTTAAATCTGAGTACCATAAAGGGGGGTTAACTTTCATTGTTTAATTTTGCCTTTAAATCAGGTTTAAATTGAAAAGGCCTTTATTGCAACATGAATTTTTTGAGTGGGGATGCAGAAAGCTTACACAGCTGACTAAGCTTCAGCTTGCACAACAACATGTCTTCATTTTCCTGTAAGCAGTGCACATTCTAATGCAGAAAGGACTTTCCAGAAAGGACTTTTCCATCTTATTGGTTCCTCAGAAATGACAATCCTTTTTTTAAGTTAGACATGTAATACCTGAAAACATCCATTTCTGCCAGTTCAGGAACTGGCAGAAATTGTAACTTCAGCAATTTCTGACTTAAAAAAAGCCACGCTTTTATCTTTGGAGCTATAATAGTGAGTTAATGTATTTGAGGTCATTGACTACATGAATTTTAAAACTGCAGTGATAGATGTCACAAAGGCCACGCACCAGTGCATTTTTCTTCAGCAGTTTCACTTTGCTGAGTTTATGGAAGATCTCAGCACAGCTTGGGCAGACAAGGGAAAAATGCATGTGTTTTTTACTTCTCCCTGTTAGTTCACAGATACTGATGACGATGATTTTGATTTATCATCAATAGAAGAGTTATTGGTGAGAGATGATGGAGGTCAGAAGGCATTGACAGTTCCAAAAAATGAGTCAAATGCTGCATCTGTGGTACATGCATGGGGTCTTCCAAAGACAAGTGTACCAAGGCAGAAAGGTAACGTATTCATGCTTCTATATTATAACTGTTAAGGGACTGACACACTTAGAGGAGAATTTAAGTATAGTATATTACAAATTGTAATTCAGTATATGGTATTTTGTAAGAAAAAGAGGTCTGTACTTGGTTTTATGTCATGCAAATATCCTACATGGTATTTATAGCACAAACTCACAGATAAGCAACACCTAAATCTACAGAGATTCCAATAAGCTTAAATTAGAAACCTTAAAACATCAAGCTTCAACCTTACCTTAAAAATTAACCATCCAGGATATTTGGTAGTACCTTTCCAAGGGAGTGAGGTAATTTTCTTACTTTGCCTAGAGAATAGTATTATGATTTCAGGTTTGTTCAAGATGTCTAAGTGACCTAAGTGTCATTCGCTACTGGAATGGGCTGCCCGGGGAGGTGGTGGAGTCACCGTCCCTGGAGGTGTTCAAGGCACGTTTGGACGTGGCACTTGGTGCCATGGTCTAGTCTTGAGGTCTGTGGTGATGGGTTGGACTTGATGATCTTTGAGGTCCCTTCCAACCTTGCTTATACTGTGGTACTGTGATACCTACCAGGCTGAGATAAATATTTGAACTTCTGGTAAAGCGATGACTTCAGTCATACATAGAACTAATACAGCAGTTTCTAGCCCTAACATTTCAATATATATAAAATGTTAGAGCTGTGTCAGTTATTTAAAGATACTTCATGTTATTTTTTAAAAGGAAAATAATGCTGACACTGACTGCTTGTACTGTGAGGTGTATTCTGTGAGAGAAACAGCCTTTGTGTTAGCAACACTAACACAATTGTAATTGTTGTAATTTGCTCACTGGGTGAAATTCTGGACACCCTCATGTCCACAACTTTTTGCTCATGTAGTGTGTGATTTTTTAGCTTATAGGTCAATACAAAGTAATAAAACTGAAAAATAAAATAGTACTAATGGTTCATTTTTATTGTTATTGTTGTTTTAACAGGCCTTCATGAAGCTGATGATACAAGCTCGTTAAAAAGCAGTGTAGTCACTGAAACAGAGTGGAAGGATTTTTTTGATGACTAATTGTTGCATTCCTGGTGAGAAGGACAGGTTCTGTTGGGGTTGGAAGTGTAGCTGGAAACATCAAGTGTTTCCTGTTCATTTCTTCTATGGGTCATACAGTAACAAAGAATCCTGTTTGCAAAGCTTGTGTCTTCCATTCTGCTCTTTGAAACAAGAATATTCATACATTCATTAATGGCCATATCCATTTAGAAACTGAGAATTAGTTTCTTCTTTCTTATGAACTAAGTGATGAAATTCTCTTTGATTTCTCTGAGGTGAAGATTTTTGCCTCTAAATGTTTACATATAAGATTGAAACTTGTCTTGCAAAAAAAGCCTGTTACCCAATGAACAGAATTCATTGTAGAGCATTACTTTGTAAGTTTTTTAAATTCATATTTTCTTGCATTTTATCACAAACTTTATATAAAATTGTGAACATTTTAAAGAAAATAGTTCCATGACTTAAAATGTTATGTTTCTTACACAGTTTACAATAAACACCAAATGAAAAGAAAAAAAAAATGCCTCAGCTGTGAAACTAATTATTATTAAATGTGTCCTGTTTTAGGAAGCTATTCTTTTGGGTTGGTTGGTTGTTGAGTTTTTTTATTGTATTAGAGTTGAGAGTTGATATAAAATCACAGAAATTGGAAAAAACTTAAATCATCAAGCTACAGTGAGGAAAACACTGACCTGCTTTTGCAGAAGTACTTTCCTGTTTCTGTTTTGTCCATAGTGGCTGCCTTGGTGAAAAAACACAACAGCCTTTTGACTTAAATGAAATACAAAACTGAAGTAAAATTAAAAGAACCCTGAATGGCTTTGTAGTAATGTATTTTAGCTGCAGTCAGATACAAAGCCTTTTCTATCATACTGTGCCATTATTAAATACAAATACTCATTTCATAGAATCATAGAATGGTAAGGTTGGAAGGAGACCTCAAGGATCATCTAGTTCCAACCCCCTGCCATAGGCAGGGACACCTCCCACTAGTACAGGTCACTCAAGGCCTCNGCTTGGGATTGTGCCTACCCAGGTGTAGGACCTTACACTTGGCCTTGCTGAATTTCATGAGGTTTGCCTGGGCCCACCTCTGCAGCCTGTCCAGGTCCCTCTGGATGGATCCCTACCCTCTAGCAAGTCGACTGTGCCACACAGCTTGGTGTCATCTGCAAACTTGCTGAGGGTGCACTGATTCCTCTGTCCATGGCACTGACAAAGATGTTAAACAGCACTGGTTTGTTTATGTTTACATTTCTATCCCAAAATGACTGATGTATTGAGACTCCAAGGGTCTGTCAGTTCAAGCCTCAAGATAGACTTGAGTGTGTGTCTGGTTTTAGGGACTCAGTCTACAATACAGTTTGTAGTTATTAATAATCTCTCATCTCATTTATTGGCTCATTGTACAGATGTTCTCTCAAAATCAGTAACAATTCTAAAGGGCAGGTTAAATAAAAAGGTATTACTTAAATTTCTGAACTGTTGTAACTAAGGCAGGGTTATCTAAAATTGTGCTGTTAGGCATTGCCTGCTTTTATGTGGTCACCCCTTCAGAAAAGTCACTGTCAGAGCAGGTGTACCCTTGGGGCTTTCTTTTCCTAACCCAGTGGCTTGGAGCCATTCTGGAACCAAAGGTGTCCCAGCATCCTGCCCAGCAGGAGGGAACAAAACCACCCCTCTGGAAGTGACTCATCACCAGTAGGTGTGAGTGCTAATGCAGACTATAGGAAGTGTTTCCAAGCATTGTCTTGCCCACCACAAACTCTCCATGTGCTGCAGCCTTGCTTAACCTTTGCTCTCCCTACCATGCAAACAAAAGCTAACCATCACATGTGTGGTGTTCTTCTCGTGCTTGCATTCTTCTTAGGCCATGCAAGACCCTCTCTAGGGACTGGTTTTGTAACAATTGACCCTGACTCTTCTTGGTAGCTGCTCCTGCCTCCCCACATCCCATACTTATTTTCACTTCACCCGATCTACTCAGTGCTGCAGGAAGAGGAAGAGACTAAATTACATGTTCTTCCACCCCGGCAATGTGATAAAGAGGTAAGAGCCTGCTGATTCCCACTGACTGTCATGGTCTGGTGCTGCAGTTATGGTGTGCTCTGCTGCTAATCAGTGGTGAGAAATTTTACCTGTATGGAGTGTGGCTGTTTTGTCCAGTACTGAACCCATTTCAGCAATGGTTGCAACTGCAGTCAATGTGATATGTGTGATGTCATTCCCATCAGCAATGACTATCAAACTGGTAAATACCTCATTTATTTTTTTTTTTTTCAAGAAAGCAACATCAGCTCATGATTTCCAGGTATAAACTTGACAATACCAACATCAATCTTAAAATACATAATAAAATTTACATCTAAATGAGGAAAAAAAAAAAAAAGCTGTAAGTTAATGTTTGTTTTTTTTTAAAAAAGTCATTGTCTTAGTGGTAAGTATATTGGAGTTGGGGGAGGGGAAATCACTCTGAATGAAACAAACAAACTCATTTTCCAAAGGCTTTGGATCTTCCCATGGTGCAATTAAACATAAGCATTCTTGTCAAAGTGCTTTGGTGGGGTTTTGTCTGGGATGCTGTTGTGGACCTTTGTACGAGAAGACATTACAGATGTGGCTCCATTATATGCATACCCTCTCCTGAAAAGAAAATAGAAAGAGCCATTTATAGCTTGTCCTACCAGTAGCATCTCTCCATCCAAGCCTTACAGTAACATAAAACTAGGAAAAACATCTAGGAACATACCTATGCATGTTATGAAGAGGGGCAGGGGACACACTTTCCTTTCCTATATGATCTCATTCTGGTTTGACATTTCCCCCTTCAGCATCTATCTTTGCAATTCACTTTTCTATAAATGCATATTCTTTGTTCACAGATGAGTAAATTGGGGCCAAATCATGAAATATTAAGGCTGTGGCAGATGTAGGTAAATAGTTATTCTCCAGCTATGCCTCTTCATAGAATCATAGAATAGTAAGGTTGGGAAGGACGTCAAGGATCATCTAGTTTCAGCCCCCTGTCACAGGCAGGGACACCTCTCACTGGTACAGGTCACTCAAGGCCTCCTCCAACCTGGCCTTGAACACCTCCAGGGAGGGAGCAGTCACAACCTCCCTGGGCGACCTGTTCCAGTGCCTCACCACCCTCACTGGAAAGAACTTCCTCATCATCACCCCACTTCTATTGTTGGAAGTTCCACTGCCACCATCACTGTCCTTCACCTTTCTCACCTTATCTCTGGTGATGTGGGATTAGAAAAACTTGTCTATTCACACCTGTAAAGTGGCCTGATCACTGCCCCTACATCAATGAGAACACTGTTGTGTTTTTTTCCCAACTGTAGTTAATTTATGAAGTATATCTATAAATTGCAAGCATTTGTTCTGAGGCACTAACTTTTAATTACATTCATCATGGACACAGCATTATCTTTAAATCTCATTATTTCATCCATACAATCTTTTCCTGAACCTCATGACAAAGTGTTTTGGAAAAGAAAATTAAACCACATACATAGAATGAGTAGAAAGGTGCTAGTATTGACTTCTTTCAGGAGGTACAATTTGTATTTTACCTTGGAGAATTACTGGTTTCAGTTATTGAGAAGCAGAATATACTGCCACCAATGATGCAGAGTGAAGCTCCAGCCCATCCAATGAACAAAGCTGCTCCTAATTCATACCTACAGGAAGTTAATAAGTGGGTTTAATAAAAGACAGCATGGATTTAACTTTTTTTTTTTTCAGAATAAAAGAACTAAATTTTATGTTTTACTGCATAGCTTTCCATTGATACACACATTATTCATTACAAAGTCAGCAGCTCTGCCATTCACTCACATTCTTTTCATTACTTCCCTTTTACTTGGGAGGCAAACTCTGTCCCTGCAGTACATTTGGGCAATGCTTATAGAATCATAGAATCATAGAATGGTAAGGTTGGAAGGAGACCTCAAGGATCATCTAGTTCCAACCCCCTGCCATAGGCAGGGACACCTCCCACTAGTACAGGTCACTAAAGGCCTCGTCCAGCTTGGCCTTCAACACCTCCAGGGAGGNTTCCTCTGAAACATGAGTTTTGCACATCTTTTCCTGGATTGCTTGGCTGTGGGGTTACATGATTCTTTGACCCATTCACAGCAGACAGGGCCACTCGGACCGTTTCAGGTTTATTCCTAAGCTGGGCTTGGGTTTTCACTGAGCTATCAACTAGAGCTGCTGCCTACAACTGTCTCCTCTGGCTCTCACAATCTCTTCTTCCTCCCTATCCACACTCCAGCGTGCTTAAAACATGATGTTTTTATATATAGATATATGCATATTTCATATCTACATATATATGCATACAGGCACACATATGGAGAGATGTACCTGTGTGTACACATACGCAAATGCCAGCAGCTTTCTGCCTCTGGACTGAGACTGGAAGACCTCACTCACCCTTGCAAACAGCTCCAGGTCACCAACAACAGTCCCCTGGGCTGCTCAGGACGTCCACAATCTGTTTGCAGTCACAAACTGCTTGGTTTGTTTCTGACAGGAGATGGTGGTGCTTTAGGAGGATTGTCAGTTAAGGTCAAGTCCACCTTTCAAAAGGACCAGTAGTAACAGAAGGAAAAGAAGGGTATGGAGGAGAGATTCTTTTCCTCCCCCTGCTCAAGCTCAGTGCCCATAACCTGAGATCTGGAGCTTCAAGAGGAGCAGCAAGCCACAGCTGCCACTTGGCTGCTCTACTCCCCAGCTCTTTGCCTGAGGTACTGCTCTGTAAAACACTTTTCAGGATGACCCACATTAGGGCGCAGGCCCAGCAGTCTTCGGAGCCTCATTCCTCATTCTTGGGACAGACTGTGTGCCTCTTGCTCCTTCTCTGCTCCAGTTCCTCCTTGAGGAAACTTATCTCCTGACTCCTAGGGTCCTGTGCTGAAAACATAGGTCCATGTCCCCAGTCCAGCCACACTTACCAGCCAGGTGGCCACGCTGTTCAGTCTTTGGAAATTAGTTTCCCTACTGCATCTCTGGCGAGGTAGCTGAATGGAAGCCTCAGCTTGACAATCACAACTGACAGGCTGTGCAGTTATGTACTTTCAGCTAGTTCTGAGTGCTTCCATCTGACCAGATCCTAATTTCACATTTGCTCAAGTGTATCACTGAAAACAGCTGTAAGCTGCTCTTAACATCTCTTTACAAAGATGACACTGTGGGAAGGTTAAAAAATGGCCTGTGAGTCCAGACACCCAGCAAATCACACAGCAAATTCTACAGTAGGTCACCTAAGGATAAAGCCACACTTAGGATATCAGTGCTGGATGCTATGGACACCCAGGTTCAAGTAATTTCTGACTCCTGTATTTACCTCTGAAAAGAGATGGAGACATCAGAGCTCAGAGGTAGGACACTACCTGACTACTCATGGCCCTTCTAGTGCTCTAACTTGTAGACTTCCATTTTCTGATCACATCATCTAAGCAGAGTTTTTACTAATCATCTCTTCTAATAAAGGGTAAGATTCCCCAGGAAAGTTTCCATAGTCAATGTGAGACTTAGGCACTGAAGTCCCAAATTAAGCTGCTGAAAGCCATAATTCAGTTGCATTTCACCTTGGGAAACTCTGCACCCAGCCCCCTTTGACTCCAAACTCTGTGAAACCTACAAAGCTTTAATTGTAACTATGCTCATGTTTCCATTGTGTGCTATGGTTTTCACAAGTCTGGAGCAGATTTCTGTCTCTTCAAGGACTGGGGTTTCTCTATAAAAAGCAGATAATCTACATCAGACCTCATCACTTAGGCTCCCATGAACAGTCAACACACAAGAAATATGCATGAAGTAGACTTTTGGAACACACTCAAGGTACTGCTTTTAAAGAGCTGTAGAATCATAGAATGGTAAGGTTGGAAGGGATCTCAAGGATCATCTAGTTCCAACCCCCTGCCATAGGCAGGGACACCTCCCACTAGTACAGCTCACTCAAGGCCTCCTCCAACCTGGCCTTGAACACCTCCAGGGAGGGAGCAGCCACAACCTCCCTGGGCAACCTGTTCCAGTGCCTCACCACCCTCACTGCAAAGAACTTCCTCCTAACATCCAGTCTAAATCTCCCCTCTGTCAGTTTAAACCCATTGCCCCTTGTCCTGTCATTACAAGACCTTGTACATAGTCCCTCCCCAGCCTTCCTGTAGGCCCCCCTCAAATATTGGAAGGCTACTCTAAGGTCTCCTCAAAGCCTTCTCTTCTCCAGCCTGAAGAGCCTCAACTCTCTCAGCCTGTCCTCATAGCAGAGCTGCTCCAGCCCTCTGAGCATCTTTGTGGCCCTCCTCTGGATCCGCTCCAACATTTCCATGTCCTTCCTGTGCTGGGGGCTCCAGAACTGCACACAGTACTCCAGGTGGGGTCTGATGAGAGCAGAGTAAAGGGGCAGAATCCCCTCCCTTGCCCTGCTGCCCACACTGCTCTTGATGCAGCCCAGCACTCGGTTGCTGTCTGGGCTGCACTCACACTGCAGGCTCATGTTGAGCTTTTCATCAACCCAGACCCCAAGGGCCTTTTCCTCAGGGCTGCTCTCAGCCATTCACCACCCACCCTGGATTTGTGCTTGGGATTGTGCCTACCCAGGTGCAGTACCTTACACTTGGCCTTGTTGAATGTCCTGAGGTTGGCCTGGGCCACCTCTCCAGCCTGTCCGGGTCCCTCTGGATGGATCCCTGCCCTCTAGCAAGTCGACTGTGCCACACAGCTTGGTGTCATCCAAAGTGAGTAACTTCAATGTAAGGTAAACCCCAACCTGGGGATCCTTCCATCCCCGCAGGTACTGCCACAAGAGCACCCACAAAAGCCCACACAGACCTCTGCAGTGCTGGAGAACATATCTGGACCAGGACCCAAGATGGATGTTGCTGTAACAATTTCTTTGCCAAGGCCATTTGCCTAGAAAGTGGGAAACTAAGTTCACTTCTACATTTCCATCTAACATTAAATGATTGGCCAGAGGCTAATATAAGATAGTGAGCCAATTACCATCTCCTCTCCTGAAGCTCTTAAGTTACACAGAAAAGAAATCGAGATTGTATTTGGTTTAACTGGGTAGGAAAGGGTTACCTGACTGCTGCCTCCTCATTAAGAAAGAAGACATGGGATCTGGCCTTTGTTCTGGGGATGGTTTGTACCTTTTAGAAAATATCCGTTACTGTAACATGTATAAACAGATGGCACACACAGACCCTTCTCAAGCAGCTTCCACAGCACTAGGTTAATGAGTTGCAGAGCTGGTCTTTCCTCCACATCTTTAAACTGGTGCTTCTGAGGAAAACTTCACATTTTCAACTGCATATCAACCTGTGTACAGCTCCCTGGATTTTATCCAATCCATCTTCTCAGCATATAAGAAGGCAGCTCTAACCTCCCTTCAAAATCCAGTATTGAAAACTACCTTGCTATATAAAACAATCCAAAAACTTACATACATTGGTACCTAAAACCAACCAAACTATTTTTAGATTGAGTCTCTGCACTTTTGTTTTTCCCTTCCCTCTTTATCATCAAAATCTTTGCAGGAAACACACTCTTCTATTCTTATAACAATTCCTGGTTGCAAGAACCAAAGCTGCAAAGCTGCTTCAAAGACTTGTTATCTACCAACTCCAAATGGTGAAATCAATCTGATCAGAGGTCACAGGCAGCTCAGAAGAGAGTGGGACATGGATGAAGAGGCTTAGAGGTTATGACTGCTGAGGACTATGAGAAATCAGAAGCAGAGAACTGAAAGTCACTTTACACTGATCACGCAAGCTTAAAAACCAAGATTTTTTTCTGAGGGAAATTTCAGTGAAAGGGCAAAAGGACAGCATCAGTGTAGACAAAAATATTTCATTTGTTACACACAACAGGACTATGAATTGGAATCATAGAATCAGTCAGGGTTGGAAGGGACCACAGGGATCATCGAGGTCCAACCCCCCTGCCATGGGCAGGGACACAACTGACAGAATTAAACTTGACAGAATTAAACTTCTAAGCTGGCTAGTGGAAGCTGACAAGGCAAAACCACATTTTTCATGTCTAATTCTTACCATTTTTGGCAAATGAAAAATGGATTTAAATGTAGCAGCAGGACTGTGTGCAGTTCTGGAGCCCCCAGCACAGGAAGGACATGGAAGTGTTGGAGCGGGTCCAGAGGAGGGCCACAAAGATGCTCAGAGGGCTGCAGCAGCTCTGCTATGAGGACAGGCTGAGAGAGTTGGGGCTCTGCAGCCTGGAGAAGAGAAGGCTTCCAGGAGACCTTAGAGTAGCCTTCCAGTATCTGAAGGGGGCCTACAGGAAGGCTGGGGAGGGACTATGTACAAGGTCTTGTAATGACAGGACAAGGGGCAATGGGTTTAAACTGGCAGAGGGGAGATTGAAACTGGATGTTAGGAGGAAGTTCTTTGCAGTGAGGGTGGTGAGACACTGGCACAGGTTGCCCAGGGAGGTTGTGGCTGCTCCCTCCCTGGAGGTGTTCAAGGCCAGGCTGGACGAGGCCTTGAGTGACCTGTACTAGTGGGAGGTGTCCCTGCCTATGGCAGGGGTTTGGAACTAGATGATCTTTGAGGTCCCTTCCAACCTTACCATTCTGTGATTCTATGACAGTGAAAAGTGGGCCTGTGTGGACTGAACACAATCCATTCAGAGACAGGAAAGCTAAAGAGAAACAATTCCCCGTGAAGGAGATTGGGAAGTTAGATAATTTGGATAAACTAAACCCATCAGGAAGAAAATAATGGTTATGCAGTTCAAACTCTGGCAAAGGGCAAAAATAACAAAGATTATAGGAAGTTGTTTTTTTAATTAAAAGTAGTAAAGTGACAAAACACTTTCCTAAGAGAAGCTGTGGGAGCAACATTAGCAAGACAGCGAAAGAGAACCACAGATTTTCCACTGTTAGAGGTGTCTGAAGAAAAATTAAAACCATTCTGACTGCAAGCACCAAGGCATCCTGTGCTGTCCCCAAGACTCTTGGGCATGTCATCATCTAGGAAAAAGTAATTCCTTTGGAGGTGTTTTAAACTGGCTATGCAAACTATTGCATCAGGACATAAAGTCCAACCTAAGCTTTCTTCCTAAGTGAAGGGGGGTTTTAGGGTGTCCTCTTGGTGCATGTCATCCCTCAGGTACAATATTCAAACAGAAGTCTCTCAGGCAATAGCTTCTGGCAGGTCTTTGATGCCTCCTGCACCCATACACAGTCAGGGTGCCTATTCCAAATTAGACAGTTGGAGAGAAAATCTGATGGCTGAGATGATGCCAAACATCATCAGTTACCCAGGGAGGTTGTGGCTGCCCCCTCCCTGGAGGTGTTCAAGGCCAGGTTGGATGAGGCCTTGAGTGACCTGTACTAGTGGGAGGTGTCCCTGCCTATGGCAGAGGGTTGGAACTAAATGATCTTTGAGGTCCCTTCCAACCTTACCATTCTATGGTTCTATGGTCTTGTGTCATTTGTTTTCCACTAGCAGTTAATCTTGAGCCTGTCTTTGACACCNTGACAGAATTAAACTTGACAGAATTAAACTTCTAAGCTGGCTAGTGGAAGCTGACAAGGCAAAACCACATTTTTCATGTCTAATTCTTACCATTTTTGGCAAATGAAAAATGGATTTAAATGTAGCAGCAGGACTGTGTGCAGTTCTGGAGCCCCCAGCACAGGAAGGACATGGAAGTGTTGGAGCGGGTCCAGAGGAGGGCCACAAAGATGCTCAGAGGGCTGCAGCAGCTCTGCTATNTGCTGTCCCCAAGACTCTTGGGCATGTCATCATCTAGGAAAAAGTAATTCCTTTGGAGGTGTTTTAAACTGGCTATGCAAACTATTGCATCAGGACATAAAGTCCAACCTAAGCTTTCTTCCTAAGTGAAGGGGGGTTTTAGGGTGTCCTCTTGGTGCATGTCATCCCTCAGGTACAATATTCAAACAGAAGTCTCTCAGGCAATAGCTTCTGGCAGGTCTTTGATGCCTCCTGCACCCATACACAGTCAGGGTGCCTATTCCAAATTAGACAGTTGGAGAGAAAATCTGATGGCTGAGATGATGCCAAACATCATCAGTTGCCCAGGGAGGTTGTGGCTGCCCCCTCCCTGGAGGTGTTCAAGGCCAGGTTGGATGAGGCCTTGAGTGACCTGTACTAGTGGGAGGTGTCCCTGCCTATGGCAGAGGGTTGGAACTAAATGATCTTTGAGGTCCCTTCCAACCTTACCATTCTATGGTTCTATGGTCTTGTGTCATTTGTTTTCCACTAGCAGTTAATCTTGAGCCTGTCTTTGACACCACCAGAATGACTTCAGGAGAGAAAAGTGCAGAAAATATAAAAGGTTGAAATCCTCTCTCAGTGAAGAGCCAACGATACATTTCCACAATATATCAGCAAAGCATACTAAATGGTTCTGCAATGCATGTCAAAGTAGGAGCTCAAAGAAAATGGCAAGAAAATGAGTGACTCCAAGATATTTTACACTGTCTGAGAGAGAAAGATGTTGAATGCCATCATTAGCTTCATCTGACAGCCCAGACAGCAACCAAGTGCTGGGCTGCATCAAGAGCAGTGTGGGCAGCAGGGCAAGGGAGGGGATTGTNCATTGCATGAGCTACCTACACTGTGCACAGCTCCACTTACAACTTCTTGCTTTCCTCTTTGCCTTCATCTTTGCAGTTGTGGTCATGTGTGCCCACAGCTGTATGGTGGCTGTTCAGGAAAAAGGTCATTTCTGCAGATGATGTTTTACTGCTTTTATTTCAATTTTAAATGAAGGGTGATCTTTGAGGTCTTTTCCAACCTTAATGATTCTGTGATTTCTCAGTCCCTCTCAGTAAAATTCCACTGTGAGGCCTGCCTGCTCTTTCACAGCAGAAGAGCTTAGGAATACAGTATAGGAAAGGGGCTTTCTGGCAACAACCATGATATTTTTCACTAACAACAGTAAGCCTGATGAATAATTAACTTCTGGCTACACACCCAGGCTCCATTTTCTTCACAGTACTTTACATTCCTGTTTCTTTTGGAGGTCTTTTGATCCTGTTCTCAATATATCAAGCAAGCAGAAACTATAGCAGAGTTATGGAGGAAACTCATATGAACTTGTTTTCAAGGCAGGAGATGTGGAGTCAGCCCTACTGCAAACATGGATCCAGTTAGTGTCATTTCTTCTGACCATTTTCTTTCTATCAAGGAGAAATAGAAAGGCTCATGGTTCCTTGCTGAGCCCTTCCTTGCATCTCAGGAAAACGCATACACAATGCCTGAGACATCCTGGAATGACCACCAAGAAAAGTTGGAGATCCTTGCCTTTAAAGTTAATGTTACATTATGTAAGAAGCTGAAACAGCAAAGTCTGTGGTGTCATAATTTACAGCAAACATTTTCAGACTTTGTAGTTAAGATGAGAACCCAAAATCCAAACACTGGTTTGTGAATTACTGCTTTCATAGGGCCTGAGAACTTGCAGAGAGTGAGTCTTTAGGGACACTTACTATTTCTGGTATGGATCCTGCAATTCTGTGACAGTCACTCCCTTAAATTTAATTGAATTACAAATACAGCCAAAACATTTTTCTTAGTGCTTATGAAATTACAGGTTCACATAAGGCTTATGATCCAAATTTCAGTCATTTAGATTTGAAAATTTGTCAGCAAAAAGACCACAGAGCCTGCAGAAACCTCTCAAAATGAGTCAGGACTATGCAATGCTCAATATCTTTATGGAAACCACCTTCTATCAAAAGCTTAAGGAAATAGTTTTCCTCCTGTCCTATTGGATGATGTGGCTGATGAGTGCCTCTGTCTTGTGGGCTCCTTTTGGTGCATCTCTGACGTGAGTGTAAGCTTCACTCCTGATTACACAGAATCAGAGAATGTTAGAGGTTGGAAGGGACCTCAAAAGATGATCTAGTCCAACCCTCCTGCCAGAGCAGGACCACCTAGAGCAGGTCACACAGGAATGCATCCATGTGGGTTTTGAATGTCTCCAGAGGAGGAGATTCCACAACCTCTCTGGGCAGCCTGCTCCAGTGTTCTGTCATCCTCACTGTCAAAAGGTTTTTCCTTATGTTCACATGGAACCTCCTATGCTCCAGCTTGCACCCATTGCCCCTTGTCCTGTCACTGGACATCACTGAGCAGAGCCTGGCTCTATCCTCCTAACACTTACCCCTCACATATTTATAAACATTAATGAGGTCACCCCTCAGTCTCCTCCAAGTTGAAGAGCCCCAGCTCCCTCAGCCTTTCCTGATAAGGGAGATGTTCTATTCCCTTAATCATCTTTGTGGCTCTGCACTGGACTCTTTCAAGCATTTCCTTGTCCTTCTTGGACTGAGTGGCCCAGGCTTAACCCCATTTGCTCTGAGGTGAGGGGAGTAGAACCTAGCTGAGCTGTAATAAGCCTGGGCACAAAGATTACAGAGCAATCATTGTACAGGAAGATATTTGTTCATCAAATTCAGCACATGGATACACCATCTGGAAAACACAATTAAATAAAAGTGCAGCCCACTGTCCTTCTCTGCCCAACAGGAGAAGCACCTGCTCTCTCTTAAAATGGGCTCATGTGCAGTATGAAACTTAAGGTCTACTTCTTTGAAACATTTATGGGTATAGGGAAGTACTTACTTTTGTGCAACAAAAGAAGGGTCAAAGAACTCAGACGTAATCCTGTTTGCATACAGGGAACAACTAGTCATAGAGCACAACCCTGAAAAGCATAAGACAAACCATTCAGTGCAGCCAGCAGAAGAGCTCTGGGCCTGACCCTGAAGTCAGTGAAGTCATGGAGAACTGTGCGTGGATTTCTGCAGAAAAGTAGCAGCTCTGGAATGACTTCAAGTATGCAGACTTAGAGAAATAAGGTATATTTACCAGAGAGTATGAAAATCAGTCCAGCTAAACAAGCTATTTTTGCTTTAGTCTGATCAGAGCCTCCAACTTTTGTACACTTCATCCCAACGAGTCCAAAAACAGCACCGAAGAAGCCCAGGCAGACAGCAGAGATCATCAGTCCTCTGCAGGCTTGGATGTAACCTGTGGTGAGAAAGAGAAAAGCTAACATGAGAACTGGGACCACAATGGATTCCCTTGTAGTTCCTCTCCCTCTGCATAGGGTAAGGCATTCACTATTGTAAACTGAATCAGACCATGGCTGGAGCAATGTTCTTTTCTATTTGAGTGTATTCTTCTAGGTCATGCATGCCCTTTACAAGGCATCATCACCTGAGCCCAGACCAAAACAAACAGAGACACATTCAAGGCTCCAAAAAGTGATCCCATGGCATCGAGTACAGCATCTGCAAGTCTTACATGCCAGCCTTGTTTCGCTTGTGTGTCCCAGATGTAATACAACTGGCAGATGGTTGGCAGCACTGACCCCAGCTGGGGTCCTCGACCTGCCTGCACACCCTGTCTGTTTGATTTGGATCTGTCAAGAAGACCTTCATTCTGCAAGGAAGTCAAACACATGCTCAGCTTTGTGGTCAGCAGTAGCCTTTGAGATAAAACAAATTGCTGCCATACTTAAGCCTGAAAAAATGGCTTGTGGCTGGCTTGACTACACTCAGTTTTGCAGTGCTTCCTGAAGCTACTCTCAGGTGGAGCTCCCAGGGGTAGGGCCTTTCAGCAGGACAATGGGTTCCTTGCTCCCTTCTCCCTTCTGGGAATATCTTGTAATTGAAAGACTCTGATAATCTCATATCACTGTTTACAGAGTGGACCACTGCAATCTTACACAGCTGGATAACCATCACAAGATGTTTTTTCTTCATTATCTGTTGTTACAGCTCATTTAAAATCAAAGTGTACTTCCTCCATCAGGCTATTCATTCTTTTTGGCTTTGATCTCCAGTGGGTGGAAATATTGAGAGCTAAATCACCTTTCCATTGCCTATTACACCAGATTTTACATAATTACAAATAAACAACAACAACAAAACCCCAGATCCTGCATGGAACTCTTTAATGTATAGGAAATTACATTGAAATAGGAACTGGGGTGGGGTGGGGGGGCACATTTCATGAAAACAGAAGGCAGAGATTCAAAATAAGAATCTGCTTGTTCATATAATGAAGTTCTGGAACTGCTTTCCACAGGATATGTGGATGCCAACTGTTTACAGAGATTCAAAAAGAGTCTGGATGCATCCTATGAAGAAAGACTGAGAGAATTTGGCCTGTTTAATCTTGAGAAGAGATGACTGAGAAGGGATCTTAGCAACATCAATAAATAGCTGAGGGGTGGGTGTCCTCCAGGATGACCTCTTTGTGTTCAAACAATGTTTTTTTTAAAAAGTCCTGTGTTTTAAAAAGCCCTGATGACAGCTAACCGAGTCCTGGGCTGCATCAAGAGCAGTGTGGGCAGCAGGGCAAGNGTATGCAAGAAGCATCACACAAGAAGCAATCTGTAGCACATTGTTTCATCCCTCCTACAGAACTTGGGTGCCATGCTGCACATCTACAAACACAACCCATGGCCTCTTATCTGCGCACGCTGACGCACACACAGACCTCTTCCATCTGCACCCTGCTTCTGTAGCCCATCAGCTAAATACAATGGGCAATGAAACAACCCTCGTGCCACTCACATGTTGGAATATGAGAAAGTGATTTGAGCAAGACCCAAGTCTGAAGAAAGCAGGCTTGCTTTGTTAATTTTTGCTATGGGCACAGAAAAGTTGGCTTCTGCTGCTTCCAGTGGTGTGCAATGCATTTCTTGTAGCACACAGTTAAAAGTGGGAGATGAAGACTGGCAAGGAAGCTATTATTTTTGACAGGTCCAATTTATTGACACCGTTAGTAGCTAATTGACACATTAAAGTGCTGAACCATGAACATATTTACCCAGAGGTCCTCTAAACTTTTATTTATGTCTGAACCTCCTAGGAGAAACAGTAAATATTCACCCCAACCAAAATAACCAGCATACCCTAGGAACCACAGGACTGAAACTCAGCTGTTTCTGAAGGTCAGTACCACAGTTTCAGAATAGGTAGAGGGTAGTGAGACAGCAAGAAATAATTAACTCACTCACCCAGAAATCATTTTCAATTATAAACAGCATGAACTGGAAGACTGCTCAGTTCTGCTGAATGAATAACCTTCCTCACTAAATATTTCACCGAATTGGGTAGGCCAGACACAGTGGGACTTGCTTCAGTTCACCACAGCAATCATCCAACTGGCACACATTTTTAAAACAAAACAGATTAAATAAAGTTACAATCTACACCAATAATGTGGAAGAGCAGAAGACTCTGTTAGCCCCAGCAGCTTGACTAGAGCATTAGGAAGCGTGCAAGGGTGAAATCAACCTCTCATCAAATCCAGCCTCCCATCACTTGGCCTTACATTACAAGCATTTGATTAGAAGAGTAATTAAACTTTTTCTTTACTTCCTAGAAAGCAAGGACATTACACTGGTTACCAAGGCTTATAATGCACACAACTGTAAAGGAGAGCTGCCTATTTCTTTCCACTCCTCCATCCAAGACCAAAGATCATCTGCTTTCCAAATCCTTATTGTCTCTATTTGCACCAGTTCCTAGAGGGAGCTTGTCACCTGCATGTTCATCACCCAGACAAAGCTCCCAAGCAACAAAAAGCTTTATGTTTTAAACAGACAAGCAGACAAACATTACTCATAAAGTCATGTTTAACAGCATTCCAAGAGAAACCTATTTCAGTGTGAGTTGGTTTTTTTTTTAAAAAAACAAATGTGTTTTGTCTTGCATTCAAATTAATCTTGTTAGATCTTCATCTTTCTTGCCTCAACGCTCTCACGCTTGCCTCTCATGCTCACAAAAAGTTAGGAGGAATTCATATATTCATGTGGTATAACAGGAAAAAAAAGAAGTATGTAAAGCTCTGGGGACTGTCACCCACAATGAATGCCTCTGATGGCATTTTGCAGTCTGCATCACATTAAGTGCAAGAGGTTGCCTTACAGACACAGTACAGATTCCTCCCAAAAATACACTTGCATTGTTTTTGTATGTTTTTCTAAGCTTCAACACTCTCTTTTGGCTCGTAAGTAATTTTTTGTTCAGGTCTGTTCTTGCAAAAGGTCACTAGATCCACTGATGGAAACACAGAAACTGATACATCCTCTTTTGAAGATGTGGTTTCATTGCTAAGTTTCCACCTATGACCAGCAGTGCATGAAAGGAAACCCCAAATTATTCTAAGCCCCACAGAGAGCAGGAGTATCTTTGCTTGCAGATAGAATGTGGGGCCAAGCCCTTGAGGGCTGACCAAATCAATGTCTTGTACAGGAATGAATAAAAGTGGAAGGGGAACACAAGCAATTTACTCTGGTGGATGCTTGTGTGGAGTGATGGCCTGAAACCCATTAGGGCAGCCTTACTCTACAGTAATCTGGGGAGCACAGACCAAAGCACTTTGTCCATGATGTAAACCAAAACAAATGTACCAGGGAACCATCTCTGGATCACTCCTGACCCACACTGTAACACTGCTTCTTAAGAATGAAGGACATCTCCTGCACTTCTCCTGTACCCTGGCGTGGTCATATCTCAATTTCTTACCCTCTCACTTTACTTCTGATGCTCTGGTAAACCTGAGTGGTCTCTCCAAACAACAAGTCCAGCAAAACTCAGAAGTTTTCCATTTGACAAACAAACAAACAAAACAGAAGACTAATTGCTCTGAGGCAAAACCTCTTCAGGTACATGAGGAAGGAGCAGAGTGGAGCCACCTTTCCCTGGGACCACCAAAAATATTTTTAGTAATTTCCTAGTCCTACATTACCATTTTGAGGACAGAATCAGGTTATCAATATGTGCATCTCTATCAGGTTATTGTTTCCGCTCACAAACACTTCAGGAAAAATGGGAAGCCAGACCTGTCCTTATTTTTGTCTTCTGAGTCCCTCCAATTGCAGATGAAGCAAAGGAATCCCTATGTTCCTGATCACAAGGAATGGGATCAAGCTTAGCCATGCAAGTCTATGTGAAGAGGAAGAGGAGGGAAGGGAGAAGCTACTTGAGGTCCAAGGTAGATTCTACTTCATGGTGACATACAAATCCCTCTAAGATATGTATGATGCATTGCAACTCCTGCACCAGGGAAGGGTTCGGGTGAAAAGGGGATATGCACACCCGCTGTCAGGTGCTAATGGGTTCCCAGCAGAGCTGGGAACTGTGAGGAAGGGAGTCTGGGCTAGGCTAGCTACTGGAAGCACCTCTGGCTGTGGTGCAGTAGTGGCTGCCCCTCTGCCCAGGTGGCTTGCCTGCTGTGGGGGTTATGTTAGTCACTCCAGCCTGTCTGTCATTCGCATTGTGCTTGGGTACCAACATCTCACACAATTTAGAAATGTTACTGAGAAACATTCAAGCAAGAACTATCCTCTACTGATAAACATTCTGGCCAGAAGGACTGGATAGAGCTCCTCCAGATGTGCATTTTGGATTCACTTCTGTCCAAAAGGAGTAAGTGTTCTGATGTCTGTTGCACTATTCAGAAGATCCCTCAGAAACTCATTCCTTGGGCAAGTGAAATGCGTTACCCAACGCACAAGGTTTCAGTGCATGTGAATTTGGAGGAAGGGAAAGCAAGAACTTTGCTGCCAGGTTTCTTCTTCTTTTTGGAAGTATGAATGTTCCAAGTTCTGCACACTAGCTATAACTTTCTTATTCTGAAAACAGATTAACCCAGAACGAAAAGAAACAGCTAAACAATAGATTCAGTGGACCCAAAAGGCTATGCACTGGTGATCACTCCTTGCCTGCCTGCACACAGACCACAGCTCCTTGCCCAAGACTAGAAACCATGTTCTTAACTACTACACTTGACTATAGGGTGACTGATGCCAGCAGAGGCTAGCCAGCTTCCTCATTCCTTTGAAGGAACCAGCAAACGCCTTTGCCACATCTGGCTCAAAAGAAGGTCTACAGGACAGTAGTTCATCATCTGAGACAATCATCCTGCAGAAGTGATGCTTAAAAGTTGCCTGCGTTACCTCTTCTAAATATCTTGACCTCTTTGTACCCTTGTTAAGCAGACAGGTTAAAGGTTTTCTGATACTGGTATTAATTAGCTTCATGTTAATATTAATCTCTTCTAGTGATTTGATTAACTAACTTTATTTTCCTTTTAAACAAGCTTTCCACACAATCCACTCTCAGACTCCAGTGAAAAGGGAGCATCTGGTCAAACTGTGAACAGTAGGCCTGATTTTCTGTATCAGTGTCATTGGGGCACTGTATATTGCACCTGTTTATGTCTATATCAACTTGGAAAAGGTGTTGCAATTTAAAAACCTTTGCTCTCTTTCTTTACAGTACACTCCTGAGGCTAAAAACTGCTGCCATCCACACTTCCACTGCTTCTACCAGGGCAGCTTCATCAACTAGTTTAGACGTAAAGGTTTCCTGCAGTGATCCAGTTTCCCAGTAAGGCTTCCTTAAAGGGCAAAAATGTTTCTCCTTATCCAGGGGGGAAACCCAGCACCAGCTCAGTCTTCAGTTTCAGGCACTAGAGAGAAACTCTCGGGTTTGCTGCAGAGCAACACCGCCCTAAAACTAGGCTGAGTGTGACTTCTGCATACCTTTGCAATCCTGACTGCCCCGAGCTCGTACATGGCCATTTATCAATGAGGCAATTACACCCGAGTTAATAACTGCTTAGCCAAAAACCCCAAGGAACATTAATTAGAACAAAATGACACAAAGGCTTGTTCTTCTCCACTGACCGTTGCACAGCTGGTAAAACCATAAAAAAGAAGACTGTCATGACAGTCAGAAAATAAATCGGCAAGGAAAAAAATCGCCTGCATTCTTCTTGTGTCAAATCCACACGCACGGAGTCTTCCGAAGGGGTCATAGACATTAAAACCAAAACAAAACAAACGAAAAAAAAAAAACCAAAAAAAGCAAACAGCAGCGACAGTGCGAGAGGCCAAACCCAACTCTTGGGTACCAAGTACGATATCGATCGGCCAGTTTGAGGGAATAACACCACGTCTATGGATGCGCACGGGCAGAGCGCTGCCACCTGTCGGGGAACACTAAGCCACTTGCTGCCTCCGCCGGAGTGCCTACCCCGGTCCCCACAACTCGCCGGCCGTGCCTCGACCCTCCCCGCTGCCCTCCATCCCCGCCGAGGCGCACCGCCCGCCCGCCCCCACCGACTCCGGGGTGGGCCCGGGAGGAGCCTCAGCGCCCTTGACTCCTGCAGACCGACGTGGAAATGGGGTGGCGCGGGAGGGAGTTAGGATGGGGGGTCGGCGGGAGCCTGACCGTCCAGAGCCAGCATGGATGGGAAGTCCTTGCAGTTGGAGACGCCGGTGGAGTCGGTCACGCAGGTCTTCCAAAGGTTGGCCCAGAAGGTGGCGGTGGTGATGACCGTCCCGTCGATAGTGGACACCTTCCAGTAGTCGGTGGGCAGTGTGGAGGAGACCAGCACCCAGCCCGAAATAGTCAGCAGGAAGGCGATGATCTCCGCCGACGTGCTCGCCATGGGCCCGGCAGCAGGCAAGCGGCGAGCAGGCAAGCGGCACGGAGCCGCAACGGCGGCGGCAGCCCGGCAGCGGCAGAATGCCGGCGGCAGCGGGAGCAGAGGGGCGGGGGCGGGGGCAGCGGCCGCCCCGGGCCGCGCAGCCCAATCACACAGGGAGCTCCCGGCACTCCCGGGGCCGCCCGCCACGCCCAGCCCCCTGGCACCGCCCTGCGGTCCGAGCGGCAGCGGCGCGGCAGGAAGGGGGGCGCGGCCACGGGGTAGACCCCAGCCCCTGGCACGGAGCGGGAGCAGGGCGCTCCCCGGTGCGGCAGTAAGAAACATAGCCGAAAATACACCAACAGCGGCGCGACCTATAGCCAGGCTTCGGCTTCTCTCTCCCCTGCCAGTGAGGGGTACGGAGCATGGGAGCTGGTGGCAGAAGCTCGGCAGATGCTTCTTTCGGCGTTAGGGTTCGCATCTCTATCCGCATGCAAACACTTCTCCCCTGCCCCTCCAAAGTATCCGTACCACGGCAGCAGGTTTGAGCGCTGCTTGTAGAATACAGATGTGTCGAGCATATCGAGTGCTCTGTATTGACAGGAGGAGGTAAGCTTTTGAAATATGTAACAAGGTTTCCAGTGCACTGAATTTCAGGTGACCTCCTGCTGTAATGCAGCTACAGACGATGCAGCTGTCAGTAGCTGATTTTGCAATGTATGGCGATGAACTTCGGAGTTTTCTACCTCAGTCTTAATACACTGGCATTTGAACCTGCAGCTCACGGGGTAAAGTTGTCCGCTGCGACGTCTTCTCTTTTTCAAACCTGTTTGCTTTCCACATCAGTAGTGTATTTGCCATTGATGTGGAAAGTACACTGCCAGTCTTTACTTTCCTCTTTATTTCAAAACTATTGTTGCATTTTCTAAGCCTTTTTGCCAGACGAGCAATCATTGGAGGATAAGAAGCCACATTTACATCCTTATTCTCATGATGAATGCTCTTTGGTTTTGCTATGTGGACACAAACCCGGATGTAAACACCTTATAGACACGTGAAGAAGAAAAGAAAAAAAAGAGGAGGGGGGTGGGGGGGTGGAAATCTAGGTAGTTAGGTGTACCCTTGGATGTGTGTCAGAGCTCAACAGGAATAGGCTGTTTGCTGATCTGTTAGTGCCACAGCAGGATAAAACAGGGTCTGCAGCTGTGTTTGCTGATGTGGTGGCTCTTTGCCCACTCTCTGTCTCCTCAGTATACTCTGACTTGCAGGTGACAACACAGAGGCTCTGACAGGGAAGAGGAAGGGAGGAAAGCAGGCAGTAGGCTTGTTTGCACAGCATCATTGGGCATAGAGTCTGCTGCAGCTCCCGTTCAACCTCTGCGCCAAGATCTCTCTCCTCTCCCCTCCTCTTCCCTCTTCTCCCCTCCTTTCCTCTACTCGGAAAAGAGAGACAGTCTGGATGTGAGTGAGCCACACTCTGCTATGGTGTTGGGCTGTAGCCAGATCTCACTTTGGGACACAGAGCAGTGCTTCTGAATCAAAGGGGTGTGACCATAGATCCAAGTCTCATCTAGATGACGTTATGATCTATTTACTATAGGGCATGGCAGCAGAAAGGGAAAAAACCACAGGTTTTAAAAAATATTTTTTTCCTATTGTAGCAGTTTGAGGTCTTGCAGACTGAATTTGTCTTGGCGATGGAAAGCGAGGTCAATCCAAGCAACTATAAAATGGAATTTAGTCCAGTCTGAGATTGGAGACTTGAGTCCAAGTCTGAATCACCCTATTTTCTTGACATGGGGAGCTCACTTATTCTTTTGTTGATAATGCCACTTTGGTCAGTATAAGGCTTGTTGAATCCAGGGATTAGTGTCTGGGCAAATTTTGGCCAGAATCAGAAGTTTTCAGTGTGTTGCCACACTATAACCGAAAAGTTTGATCTGATGTTGTAGAATAGGAGCACAACCTGGGGACTTTTAGGTTTGATTCTGAGCCCTGATTAAGAAGAGGAGGAAAAGGAGCTTAAGCAGCCCTTCCCAGAGGGGCTGTGACAAGGACTTTCTGGGTGGGTAATCCTGTGCAAACTGCTGTGGGGTCTGGCTGTGAGCTCAAACCACCAGTGCTACTGTCCCAGACCACTCTGCTTTCATCAGGAATGCACTTTGGCTGACATATGCAGTGCGGACCCATGTCTGACAGGCACTTATCTACTGCTGGGGACTTCAGAGGGAGCCTGCGCAGGTGGTTTAGGACAGATAAAGTTAATTTCACCTCTGTCTGCCACCAAAGAGCCTTCAAGGAGGGCTAATTTATGTGTTCACTATCTCATAAACCTTGTCAGAATGCATCAAGTAGTGTCAGTGTACACAAGAACCCGGCTGACTTCACCTTCAGGGAGAGGCTCCTGACACTGCTGCTCCTGAGGATGTTTATAAGTTATCAGTCCAGTGGTTACTGTCTTATGTACTCACCTGTGGTGGTGAAAACCCGAAATTACATCTTACACGGGTGAGTATTCACCCCAGATTGAAGGGTAAAGGAAGTTGCAAGACATACTTTTGCCCTGTGGCATTTCCTTTGTGTTGGCTGGGATCCGCAGGGATTAGATGTTGGAAAACATCTCTGAGGCTGGCTGTGTTTCTCCCTTTATTACATTTTCAGCTTCTCTTCTTGTGCAACTGCAAGTCTCTCTGTCATGAGCTCAACATCTTCCACCTTCCAGTTTTCCAGAAAACAATGGTCCCTTTTCTCCCTATAGCTGTGGTAGGAACTTACTATTCATATGAAGACGTGCCTATAACTCACTTCAACCTGTCTTCTTGATGCTATAGCTTTGGCTTTACTTACTTGGCTTTCTTAGCTGTTTTTAACTTATGTATTGTAGAGAAGAACTTGGCCTTTAAGCATCTTCTTCCTGAGTTTTGGGAATTTATTTTTTTTTTTAAGTTCATCCATGGGACCAGTTCCTCTTCTTTTCTGTATGTAACTGATCAGATTGCTGCATTCACATACAGTTTGGTGTTGGGTAACCTCAGTGAGAATAGCTTTATTCCCTTAGGCTGGGAAAGAAAGGTGCTCACAACTTTTTGCAACAAAACCAACCCTTGTGTTTCATTTTGTTTTGTAGCAAGTCTCACTGGCTCTTGGACATAAAAATGGCATTTTGGAGGGAATTATTAGTAAGTGTTTAGAGCAGACTGTTTCATTTGGAAGTGACCTACAACGATCACCTAGCCCAGCTGCCTGATCAATTTGGGACTGACCAAAAGTTAAAGCACATTAAGGGCATTGTCCAAATACTTCTTACACTCAGAAAGGCTTGTGGCATCAACCACCTCTCTAGGAAGCCTGTTCTGATGTTTGACCACCCTCTTGATAAATAAATGGTTCCTAATATCTAAACCTCCCCTGATGCAGCTTTGAACCATTTCCATGCATCCTGTCACTGGGTACCAGGAGAAGAGAGCAGCACCTCCCTCTCTACGTCCCCTTCTCAGGAAGTTGTAGAGTGCAATGAAACCACCTCTCAGCATCCCTTTCTCCAAGCTAAAACCAGAGTCCTCAGCCACTCCTCACAGAATAAGCCTTCCAGACCTTTCAGTAGCTTTGTTGCCCTCCTCTGGACACATTCAAAGACCCAAATATCCTTCTTAAGTGGTGGAGGCCAGAACCATATGTGGTATTCAAGGTGAGGCTGTACCAATGCTGAACACGCCAGGATAATCACCCCTCTTACCCAGCTGGTTAAGGATGAGATTTGCCCTCTTAGCTGCCAGGGCAGGCTATTGGCTCATATTGAGCCTGCTGTCAACCAGCACCCCCAGATCCCTTTCTGCAGGGCTGCTCTCCAGCCACTCCTCTCCCACTTTATACTTGTTCCTGACATTACTCTGTCCCAAGCACAGAATCCAGCATTTGGACTTGTTGAAATTTCATCTCACTGATAACTGCCCAATGCTCCTAGATCCCTTCACAAGGCCTCTTGTCCCTCAGAGAATCAATGGCACCTCCCAGTTTGGTATCATCAGCAAACTTGCTAATAGCACGTTTAACTCCTGCATCCAGATCACTGATAAATATATTGAACAGGAATGGCCCTAGGATTGAGCCCTGAGAAACACTGCTGGTGGCTGCTTACCAGCCAAATGTAGCCTTACTCAGTACAGCTCTTTGAGCCCTATCCTTCAGCCAGTTCTTCACCCAGTACATCACGAATCTGCTCATCCCACAGATGGACAACCTACCTAGAAGGGTGCTGTGAGAAACAGTATCAAAAGCCTTACTAAAATCTAGTAAAACTACATCCATCTCCTTCCCTTCATCCACTAGGTGAGTGACCTTATCATAGAAGGATATCAAATTAAACAGGACCTTCCCTTTGTGACCTATGTTGACTGTGCCTGGTGAGTGCATTGTTCTTTAAATACCTTTCAATAGTACTGAGTATAATCTTCTTCCAGGAACTGAGGTTAGACTAACATATCTGTAGTTCCCCTGGTCCCTCATGCTCTTTTTGTAAATTTGAATAACATTAACTATTTTCCAGCTGGAAGTGACCTCCCTAGACTCTCCAGATTTTTGAGCTACATATATTTTACAAATCAGAACTGGACATTATTCAGCAGTTGGATTTTTACTACCTACAGAAGCTTATTGTATCACTATGTACAGGAGAGTTCTTCAGAAATAGTTTTGCTCTCACATCTGAAGTACAGGATATTGTTTTAGCTCTTACAGGATCAAAATCACAAGCAATCATTGTTGCCACATAAGTTAAACACCAGATGACAACAGCATTTGTTCTGCAGCCAGGATAAGCAGGTTAGGGTCGTCATGCCTTTGTCTTGGAGTAATTTTCCTTGTAATTTTACCATGTATAGATTGGGCAGTTTGAGACTTTTTCCTGGCTCTACCATGTTATGATTTCCAGGGTGCCTAGAGCACTTGTGCAAAAGAAAGAAAAACCCCAACCTTATTTTCCTAAGGCTGAAGGACCTGTTTGCTAGGGTTTCCCTGAGAACTGGAATGCTGAAAAGGTAAGGTAGACATGCTGGGAATAGAGACAGGCTTGCAAGAGTGTCATCTCCTGAATAAAGTTGGTTCTGCTGTCAGCAACAGGTCTAGGGAATAACAACTCAAAAGTGGCCCACGCATTAGGAGGAGATTCACACAGCTGTAAATTGAGGAGGCTTGCACCATGTTCTGCATTGTGCAAAACAAAACTTGCTGCCTGAAAAAAAATGAGCAACCAGATCTTCTTCTCTGAAAGAGAGTAAACAAAGGAATGTTTCTCTGTTGCCTAAAAAAAAAAAAAAAAATCCATCAGAGTGGGAACATCAGTTAATAATCACCAGTCTTTGCTGGGGTCACCACTGTTGTTTTTCTTAAGCTATCAGAAATGGAATTGAAATAGACCACTACATGTCTTTTGTAAGGTGCCAGGGCAAGAATGGTTTTAAGCTGTGTGGTTCTTACATTATGCAACAAAAAAATGAAAAAATAATAGAAAGCAACAACCTAGAGTGTTTCACAGGAGGGAAAAACTGCATTCCACAAGCCAGTAAACTTTCCCCCCTCCCATTCTGTGCAGTGCATTCGGATATTACAGGCTTTGTTTTTCCCTTTTTGTTTTTTTTTTAAACTTGCTTTAATTTTGTTGAAAAAAAAAAAAAGCCTGTATTGTTCCCTGAAAGTTTGTAATACAATGCTTTCAAAAATAGATATAACCTGTTTAACAAACTGAGCAGGAAATGTGAAGTGTATCTCCTACTTTACTGGAGGTGCATTCCAGCTGGCCAAGAGCACAGGTGCAGCTCGTGGTGCTCAGAAGAAATTAAGTTTTGCTAAACCCGGGCAGGTCACAGTGGAAAAGAGAGAAACTTTCATACAGATTTTTAGAACCTGTGGCCCTATGTAGTATGCTTGAGAAAGCGTTTGCAGATAAAACAATACTGTACCTAATGGAATTCAAAGGGATTTAACTGAGGTGAGAGGCAGATAAGCAAAGGTCATTCTGAAACAGCCAGTGGCCAGAAATGATCCTTGCAACAAGCCATAAAGATGAAGAGGTTGAGCTTGACCAGTGGCTGAACTTCAGGCCAGGGTTGAGATCTTGATGTTCCCAGCGCGCGAATGCTTTCCCGCTGAGCACACCCTCTGCCCTCCTGTGCCACTGCTGCTCTCTGCCTTTTGCTGAGCACTCGGTAGATCTGGATATGAGGAGTCTGTCATCTTTTACAGGCACCAGGATAACTCCCAGTCAGAGGACTTGGAGAAGCTGGAGCTGACCCTCTGGAAGGTGTACAGCAACAGGACAAGGGGTGCAGTTTGGAACGTGGAAAATACTGGTTACCACAAGAATGGTCAAGCACTGGAGCAGGCTGCCAGGAGAGGCTGTGAGATCTCCCTTGTTAGACATGTTCAAGACTTAATTGAACACAGCCCTGAACAGGCCCATCTGATTAGTTGTGCTTTGGACTAGATGACCCCTGGAGGTACCTTATAACCTGCATTATTGTTACCCTAAGAATTTGTTACCTTACTGAAGCCAACAGAGTAGCACTGGGGTACATTTGGCTTATGATAGCTCTGAGTGGTGCTCTGAACATCATTACGTGTGGTGCCTGCTACCCTTTTAGCCTAGATGCTGAGATCTTTCCACAGATATGTGTATTTCAGCTGTACATTTAACTGCTTTTCCAGGTGTTTACACATAGGGAATTTTTTCCATAGAATGGTAAGGTTGGAAGGGACCTCAAGAATCATCTATATGGCAGGGACACCTCCCACTAGTACAGGTCACTCAAAGCCTCATCCAACCTGGCCTTGAACACCTCCAGGGAGGGAGCAGCCACAACCTCCTTGGGCAACCTGTGCCAGTGTCTCACCACCCTCACTGGAAGGGACTTCCTCCTAACATCCAGTCTAAATCTCCCCTCTGCCATTGCCCCTTGTC
>WBNM01040471.1:32152-42859 GCA_013399055.1 Ramphastos sulfuratus
CTGCTCCAACAGTTCCATATCCTTCCTGTGCTGGGGGCTCCAGAACTGCACACAGTACTCCAGATGGGGTCTGATGAGAGCAGAGTAAAGGGGCAGAATCCTCTCCCTTGCCCTGCTCATCCTTTTATTTTATTTTTTTTGAGGATGCTTCTGGATATGCTAAAGAAAACTCAAAGCAGGGACTATAGCATGGAGACCTTTAGCTCTGCTGCTGTAACACTCTTCCCAAGACAGTAAAGCAGAGATGAGGAGAAGGGATGATCTGGGAAAGAGGGAGTCATCTCCTGAACAGATGCAAGGAGCAAAGCTGATAAGCATGTCTTTCAGCTAGTAGTGGGTGGTAGCAACTGCAGGCAGTAATTGAGATGCCAGTGCAAGGTGATTGGCAAACATGGGAGAAGAGGGAACATAAATTAGCTGCAGGAGACATAATTTACACCATGCTCTTTGTAGCCAGCCCTGCTTAGATATAACCTAGCCCTCCCCACAAATTTGTCCCATTTCCAGTCAGGAGGAACAAGAGACAGGTGAAGGCACATGTCAGGCTTACGCTTTCCCACCAGTATCTCTGCCTGTGAGAAAGCTCTTTCCCATGCCCTCCTCTGATTCCTCTTTCTGATTCCCACAGCAGCCCAGCCCCATATTTACTCAGAGGAGGGTTGTGCCACATAGAGGCTGTTGTGGTTTACCATGTCCGGCCTCACCATTTATCAGGCACCAGTTGTCCCAGCCAGTGGCACAGAAAGATTTCGTTTGACCAAGAGCATGAAAACCGCAAAGTGGAGCAAAGCAGCTTCTGTAGCGTGACTTAATTTGAGAGCAAACGGGCTGGGATCAAAAAAGGTCATGGTGACAAAGTGAAGAGCTGACTTAGATCAACATGCTCAAGCAACTTGGAAACAAAAGTAATATGGAAATAATAGGTGACCTCTTTTTTTCTTTTTTTGCTAGATATGGATTCAATAAAAATGATAATTAATGTGTGTCCCATCCATCAGCAGCAAAGTTTCTTTTAACTGCGCTGGTTTGATTTGTTTTCTGAAGCTGTGTGTGTATTGGAAATAGAGGCAACAGCCAGACTGATTTGACAGAAGCAGGTAAAACCCTCCAGTAAAATGGGTTTAAACTGGCAGAGGGAAGATTTAGACTAGATGTCAGGAGGAAGTTCTTAACAGTAAGGGTGGTGAGACACTGGCACAGGTTGCCCAAGGAGGTTGTGGCTGCTCCTTCCCTGGAGGTGTTCAAGGCCAGGTTGAACGAGGCCTTGAGTGAGCTGTACTAGTGGGAGGTGTCCCTGCCTATGGCAGGGGGTTGGAACTAGATGATCTTTGAGGTCTTCTTCCAACCTTACCATTCTATGATTCTATGATTCTATTCTATGATTCTAAAAAATGAGGGACTCCTGCAGGCACAGAAGCTCTTGGATAAAGAGGACAGATTTAAAATCAAAATTGAATTTGCCAAGCTCAAGAAATGATAAATAAAACTGAGAGTAATGAGATCTGAGGAGAAAAATGACACCTTAAAAACATGCATGCTGATGCAAGTGTGCATGTGCTAGGGGACACAATCAGGTTCTTCCTATCTTCCTGTCCTCCAAGAGCATTTCTGTGGCAAAAAAAATCAATTGTACTTGGAAACTTTTAGTGTATCACGTGGTGCTTTGGCTCATTTTGTGTCCGATTTGTGTGCAGCACAGGATCTTCCTATTCCTCACTGCAAGGTTGTGCCCCTATGCTGACTCCTGAGAAAACAGTCTACCAGTGTCTGCTGCATGTAGTAAATGAAGCAGTGTATTACCTAGGAGAAAATTAATTTGGGCCGCTGATTTTTGCTGGGTCACAGTCCAGAGTAGGCAGCAAGACATTTGCCAAGGGCAGGACACAATGTGCTCTGCCTGTTATGTTAATGCTGTCATGTTCCTGGTCTGAAAATATTTTTCTTTCATTGCCTTGCAGTACTTCTACCTTGCCATTGCCCTTGTGAAGAAGGAAAGCGTTTGCCACTGATAATAGAGATTCAGATATGCACTGGTTTTCTGTATTCCTCTCTGTTCAAGTGTGTTTTCTCAGCTGTTTGGTTCAGTGGCTCTTTTAGGTGTTCGTTCTGGCTTTTAAACTCATTTTAGCTGCAAGCCAGGTAAAGAAGGGTGGAAACACTTTTCAGAAGTTAGCATCAAAACTATGTAAAGTCTCTTTTCATGTCAGAAATGCATTTCAGCTTTGGAGTGCTGTGTACAGTGTGTGCATTTCAACTTTTCTGGAGTACTGTGTACAGTTCTGGAGCCCCCAGCACAAGAAGGACATGGAACTGTTGGAGTGGGTCCAGAGGGGGGCCATGAAGATGCTCAGAGGGCTGCAGCAGCTCTGCTATGAGGACAGGCTACAAGAGTTGGGGCTCTTCAGCCTGGAGAAGAAAAGGCTTTGAGGAGACCTTATAGTAGCCTTCCAGTATCTGAAGGGGACCTACAGGAAAGCTGGGGAGGGACTATTTATAAGGTCTTGTAATGACAGGACAAGGGGCAATGGGCTTAAACTGGCAGAGGGAAGATTTAAACTGGATGTTAGGAGAAAGTTCTTTCCAGTGAGGATGGTGAGGCTGCCCAGGGAGGTTGTGGCTGCTCCCTGCCTGGAGATGTTCAAGGCCAGGTTGGAGGAGGCCTTGAGTGACCTGTACTAGTGGGAGGTGTCCCTGCCTATGGCAGGGGGTTGGAACTAGGTGATCTTTGAGGTCCCTTCCAACCTTACCATTCTATGATTCTATGATTTTAGAAAAGGACACATTCTTAAACAGTTTTGACCTAAATTCAATCTGCAAGGAAAGTTTGCAGCACTGAATGATATCTTACACACAGTCAATCTTTCTATTGTCAATCTACATACAGTCAATCTACACACAGTCAAAGTTTCTGATTTTGGTGGTAAGGCTTTCATGTGGATTTAAAGATTGCACTGCACCTTTTTTTTTTTTTTTTCCCAGTAAACAAAGACGAAAAGTGGGAAGAAATGGGATAATGAAGCAATCTCTGTATTTTGTGCAAGCTCTGAGAAAATTTTGTTTCTTTTCCTTTCCCAGTGTCTGGTGTAGTTATCTTATGTGCCAGAGTTAGGCAGGGATTAGGAAACCTTCCAACAAAATCCATAAATTTCAGAAATGCCCATGTGCCAAGGTGATGTTTTTTTATTCATAAACTGCTTGACAAATACCAACAACAAAAAAAATGCCAGTGGATGCTGAGCAGTGAGGTTGCAGACACCTGTGCTTATTATACTCTTTGTTTATCTATGGGATGGCACCATTGACAAAAACGACTTCTAGTGGTGTCTGAGGATTAAGGATTTATTTGGAAAGTTGGCCTGGAGCATTCTTCATGTGATATTCAGGGAAGTGTTAACTTTTCTGTGTACATACGGAAATAACCTGATTTAGTAAGAGAGAGCTAGGTCATAACCCAGCATGCAAATGCTACAGGTTGGCTGCATCCATTGAAGAACCTGATACAAGTGTTAACATTGAGCTGAAGGAAGTATTTGTGTTGTTGTTGGATATCCTGTTAACTAAAATTCTGTACTGCAGGACAAAAATGCAAAACATAACCACGCATTGAATTAATTTCCCAGTTGTAAATCCTGCTCTCCCCTCTTCAGTTCTATTAAATAGAAGGCATCTCTGAAAGATGTGCAAATTTATGAATGAAATCATCTTGCCTGTAAAGGAAACCTAGAGATTTCCTTGCCTTAGGTGTAGGCATTGGCTTACAGATGCCTCTGTACAGGCTGGTCAGTGGTGGAGTCCATTAAAGCCTTGTAGATCTCTGGTCCTGTGCCAGCCATTGTCATCATCAGGCACTTTCCAGTGACATGTCACAGGCCCTGAGCTGTGAAAATATTGATTTTTGCAATCACACACTCAAATTACTTTTAGTTTTCCTCCCATCCCAAACAGGAGCTAGCCCAGCTGGAATCATCCTCAATCCAATGTAATGCCCTGGAGGCTCAAGCCTTTGTAGGAGACTCTATTCACTCCTGCCACAACTGTTCTCCAGCTCTGAGAGTGAAAGCCCCAGTGATAGACACCTCCACAGACAGAGTTTACTTGAATGTGGCCCAAGAAGCAAGTCCCTCTCTCCTGCCTGTGGACTCTGCAGAGCCTCAAAGCAGGTCTGTTTTGAGCCACTGCTTCTGGGGGAGATGCTGTCCAAAGGTTGCCAGTCTCAGGCATGCATTGTACCCAGCTCTACAGAGCATGGAAAAAGAAATGAAAGAAGTTATGTGTTTTAATGGTTGAGTTTAAAGTCTAGAAAGAGAAAGCCTAAATTAAAACAAAGGGAAAGTGTAATCTTCCCCTGTGTTCATGAAAAGTTATTTCTCAGCTTTTTTAGCAAGCCCTATTCCTGGAACACTAGCCAAGCAGTCTTCAGTTACCCAGCCCACCAACCCAATACCATTCTGTGCGTTTCCAGGCCTCCCACCTAACCATATGCAAGGATCTCATAAAAGCAGAAACTGCCCAGTTGCCCAGCAAGGTTCACAGACACCCCTGTGTTTCTTGGCTCTTGGCAGGGCCCAGTGGCATCCTTGGATGCATGCCTAGCAGCTGACAGGCTCTTTGCCCAGCTGCATTTCAGTGATTAACCTGCTACCTCTGTCTGTCAGCTTAGGAGTTTCTACACCACACCAGAAAGACAGGAAGGTTAAAGATTTGCTTGAACTCTCTAGAGCTGGTGTGATGCCCCAGGGGTGCACATCCATCTGGATATTCAGCTAGATGTCTACCACATGGTCAGAGCAATGCTCACAGTTGCAAATCAAGCCCATTACATCTCATGTTAGAGACTGTGATGGTTTGGGAGTTTCCCACCACCATACACTACGAAAAAATCACCCAGACTCAACTTAGCCAGCTGGAAGTTAAAGACTGAAGCTCTGTTTACAGCTTAGCACAATATACAAGCAGAGATATACACAATAGACAGGAATATTTACAGAAATATACAAGTTAAAAGGAATACAGAAACACAATTCCCCTCCCAGAAATCAGAGTCCCCAGGAAGGGCTCCCAAGCACCCTTCCACCCCCTTTCCACCCCTCTACCTTACCCCAGGGTTTGCCTTACTTGCAAGGTGAGTTTGGAGGATCGGCCAGGGGGGTTAGAAGCAGAGTGGTTATTGAGGTTACTCAGCAGAGAGGAGAAGACACACTGGCTCCCACAGAGAGACCAAGAGACTCTGAGTGTATCTCAGCAAGCCTATGAGTGAAGTAGACATCACCATTGTTTTCTTTTCACAGCCTATAATTTTCTCCATTAAAATATTCCAATTAGCCTCAAACCAGCACAGAGACAGTGCTTTCCAAGCAAATCCTGGAGAAGCCAAGTGTTTTCCAAGGCAGGACTGTCCTTCTCCTCCTGTTTGTGCTGGCCTTGAACTCTTCTGTAAGACACTTCTTGGCATGCCAGCATCTGCTGGCTTGTGAAGAGAGCCCCTGCCAAGTTTTTCAGGCATGGAGTAGGTTGTTCCCTTCTCATTTTTGAAGTGTCTTGGTTAATTTCTAATGAGAAGTGCCTTTGAACTTCTGAACTTTAAACTTAGTGGAGGAAGCCCTCCCTCCCTTGAGACCATCAAAGCCTGTCACTGTGCTTAGGGGAGCAATTCATGGCACATACTCAGGATGCTGAGAAGTTATCCCTGGGACTTCATGTGGCACACGAGTCGTTGAATATACTGATACACATAAGTTAATAACAGAAAGCCATTAGACTAGTGGGGCAGAATCACCAGAAATATCAGGCAGGGGGTGACCAGAATGCCAGGGATTACCGGGATGTCGGGGATCACCAGAGGCTGCGGCGGAATCATGCGACCTTGGGGATCGCTAGGTGTGGGGCGATAGACAACGCGAGGAGGGACGACCACTGATGTCAATTTGATACATCCAAGATCATCCCTTTATTACAGCAAGTCAGCATGTACTGATACAGGATGAACTGCCTGGTCACACACTATGCATTCTCTCTTTGGTTACAGGCAGCTCTTCTGGAGCTGTTCCCACACACTGATAAAGCTTCTTCAACATGGTCCCCATCAGGCACCCTGTTTTGCTAAGCTACATCCTTGCTTCACATAACTACCTTCTACATAGCTACTTTCTTATCTTGAATGAGTCATAGCAGGAGGAACAGCTGCACTTGCCAGCTCTCCCTCCTTAACAGGACACAATAGACTAGGATGCACATCCCTGAGAGCAGAATTTGCACTGTAGATTATGAAACAGGCCGAAATACTAATCACCTTTCACAAAGAAAATTTCTCACATCTTGGAAGAAAGCAAAGAAGCACACTCATGTTTGGATTTGTATATATGGAAAGAATCATAGAATCATAGAACGGTAAGGTTGGAAGGGACCTCAAGGATCATCTAGTTCCAACCCCCTGCCATAGGCAGGGACACCTCCCACTAGTACAGCTCACTTAAGGCCTCCTCCAACTTGGCCTTGAACACCTCCAGGGAGGGAGCAGCCACAATCTCCCTGGGCAACCTGTGCCAGTGTCTCACCACCCTCACTGCAAAGAACTTCCTCCTAACATCCAGTTTAAATCTCCCCTCTGCCAGTTTAAATCCATTGCCCCTCATCGTGTTATTACAAGACCTTATCAATAGTCCCTTCCCAACCTTCCTGTAGGCCCCCTTCAGATCCTGGAAGGCTACTCTAAGGTCTCCTCAAAGCCTTCTCTTCTCCAGGCTGAAGAGAATGTCATACAGAGATTTTTTTTGTGTATCCCTGCTTTAAGTAATGCCTACAAATAGGAAAGAGAGACCAGGCTCTTATCAAAACTGGTATTTCCTTGACATGAGAGAAAAAAATAGGCACCAATATCCCCACTGAACACTTTTTCATCTTCTCTTAACAAACTGAAATGCGTACGTGGCTCCATAAGTAAGCGTTACCACTACAAACTGCTGAAACCAATTCACAAAAGAGCAAGCATGAAAGATAGATTTTAGGATAAGTAAGGGAGAGTATAATAATCCACTTGCCCCTTTCCAGATAAAAATGTCCTTTTCCCACTCCTTACAGATATCTACCACTAGGAACCACAACTCACATCTGATCACAGGGCTTCTCTTTATTCCAAGAGTTTCTTCTGCATTAGATATTCCAACACAGTGCTATCAACCACCTGTATATCCCTAGGACTTTTCATTACTAGAAGCAGGGTGGGCATCTAATAATTACAGCAGTTCTTTGACCCTACCAGCAATGATTTGCCTGCAAAACAGAAGAGTCTTTCCTTTGTAGTTTTGTCTTAAATCCACCAGCCTGAAAATGCCTACCAGGACATTAATTTCTCCAGGATTTTGCTTTCTATAGTTTTCCCTCCTCCTTCTATGCTGTTTGTGTTCTTGCTGGTAATAACTTGCTTTAGTGTGTTTAATCCACTAGAGAAGATTTCCCAAGTGAGACATTTGTGAATCTCAGGTGGCTATCTTTCATCAGCTCCACTCAAACAGTGGGTTACGATGAGGTATGGCTTTCTGCCTTGGTTGCTTTGTGCAACAGATGGGATTTTTGCAGTGGGGAAGGAAGGTACTTGAGTAATCTTCACTTTTAATCTCTGTAAGGCTGCAGTAGCCTTGAAGGAGAGGTGTTTCTGAGCTCCTTAACCTTGAAGGAGAGATGTTTCTGAGCTCCTTTCCTTGGTGGTTTCCAGAATTTGATGCCGATTTCACTTTTTTTTTTTTTGTTTGTTTGTTTGGTTATTTGTTAATATGGCTGGAGTCATGCCTTGATAGGTAATCTGTCTCAAACACTTCCTGATACTAAGAGAGACAGCAAGGGTAGAGTGGAGCACATTCGTGGGCACGCTCTGTAGCGTTACTATGCAGTATTTTTCACTTTAGAGTCCCATCACCTTCAATGACTTTTCCCTTTTATGTCCCAATGTGTAAGCTTGGGAGTACCCAGAGTTTTGATGGTGGCCCTGTATAACTGCTCTCTCCTGTGTGATTTGGGAGTAATTTGCACTCATCAGTAGAGGGTGTCAGATTTTCTGCTGAAAGGATGGAGTTGCCACCTTGTGTAAATCTGCTGTAGTCCTGCTCTGCCTAGTGCCTACCTCCAGAACAGCCAACTGTTGGTTTGCACTATTACTTCTGCATCACACATCCAGCAACTTGTAGTTTTATTTGAGTGATGCCTGCTCATGATCACTTCACTAAATAGTTCACAGTATCACAGTATCACCAAGGTTGGAAGAGACCTCAAAGATCATCAAGTCCAACCCATTACCACAGACCTCGAGACCGCGAGACCAAGTGCCACGTCCAAACCCGCCTTGAACACCTCCAGGGACGGTGACTCCACCACCTCCCTGGGCAGCCCATTCCAGTGGGGAATGACTCTCTCGGTGAAGAACTTTCTCCTCACCTCCAGCCTAAACTTCCCCTGGCACAGCTTCAGACTGTGTCCTCTTGTTCTGGTGCTGGTTGCCTGAGAGAAGAAAGCAACCTCCTGCTGGCCACAACCACCCTTCAGGTAGTTGAAGACAGCAATAAGGTCTCCCCTGAGCCTCCTCTTCACCAGGCTAAACAATCCCAGCTGCCTCAGCCTCTCCTCATAGGGCTTGTGCTCGAGGCCTCTCACCAGCCTCGTTGCCCTTCTCTGGACACGCTCAAGCACCTCAATGTCCCTCACATCCAAAACCAATTGCCAGTGGTTCTTTCTTCATTGTGAGCCTGATCCTAGTGAGCTTTATTATCATGTTGTGAGCAGTGAAGGATCAACACCACAAGAGACAAGCCAGTGAGTGATTTACTTTGCTGTTGTGTTAATATCAGTGTTCCAATGCAAATGTGAAGCAGTCATGAATTGTTTCTCCATCTTCCAAACCCTTTTCTGACACACATTTCAGGAATGTGCTGGTTTGAGGCTAATTGGAATATTTTACTGAGAGAAATTAAAACCTTAGCTTTGAGAAAAAAGAAAAAACGATCAACAATAACTTATATCACTCATTCTTCTGCTGAGAAATGCAACTAGTCAAAATATAGATAAGACACTTCTCACATACTTCTGAGTTAGTTCTCAGTTGTTCTGCTCTCTTCTCTCTGGTGGTCTGTGGTGGCATCTCCCTTAACTCTAATCCAATCTAACCCTTTATTTCCCCTAACCTCCTTGTCTTTTTGACATCTCACCTCAGATCTCTCCAGATTTATCACGTGAGATATACAGGGATTGATCTGGTTATTTCTGAAGGGAGGGAAAGAGGGGGAAGGGGGAGGGGAGGTTTGGGTCAGGAGCCTCCTGGTAATCTGAAATTGTGTTTCTATATTACTTTTAACTTGTATATAACTGCATATTGTGTGTATATCTGCTGGTAAATTGTGCTAAGCTGTAAATATACCTTCAGTTCTTAACTTCCAGCCAGCTGAGTCTAGTCTGGGTGATTTCATTGTGTGTGTGTGGCAGGTAACTCCCATCACAAACCATAACAAACCATCACAAGGAAGGATCTCTAAATCGTGATAGCAAAGGTTTGCTTTGCCTTATGTATTAACATGCTCATGAATTTCTTTTAGATTTATTTCTGTTGCATCTTAAACTAATACAGTACCATTAATTTACCAGCTATCCCTGTCTGCTGAGAATAAAGGTGAGGTTAAAATGCGTTTGTGCCTAGGAAGCAATCATCAGATGGGAAACCCCAGAGAAATGCAAAATTTCCCCCACCTTTGTAGGCTGAGACAACAGGAGGTCACACTATGTAACCTCCTGTGATGGTTTGGGAGCTCCCCGCCCCCCCCACACTTTGTAAAATGACCCAGACTAGACTCAGCCAGCTGGAAGTTAAGGACTGAAGCTCTATTTACAGCTTAGCACAATATACAAGCAGAGATATACACAATAGACAGAAATAGTTACAGAAATATACAAGTTAAAGGGAATACAGAAACACAACAACCCTCCCAGAAATCAGAGTCCCCAGGAGGGGCTCCCAACCACCCTTCCACCTTCTTCCCACCCCTATACCTTACCTCAAGGTTTGGCTTACATGCAAGGTGAGTTTGGATGATAGGCCAGGGGGTTAGAAAAGCAGAGTGGTTAGTTAGGTTATTCAGCAGAGAGGAGGAGGCAAAAAGCTAGAGAGACCGAGACTCTCCAAGCCCGAGTGTGTCTTATCTATGTTTGTGTTCTTGTTCTTATACATCTCAGCAAGCCTATGAGTGAAGTAGACATCGCCATTGTTTCCTTTTCACAGACTATAATATAATTTTCTCCATTAAAATATTCCAATTAACCTCAAACCAGCACACCTACTCATTTGACTGGACCACAGCTAGAAATATGACACTTGCTTTGCACCTGAGTATGCAGAGACACCTCAACAGAAGTTGTTTTGTGTGATGACCGCTATATATATGCCTTAAGGGGCAAGGTTACACCTTTGAGCTGAAAGCAACTCTTTGTGAATATATAAATCACAGAGAGACCGTGTGTGAAACTGTATCATATCCAGTGGGGGTGATACAATCTGCATAGCATGTACACCTCTGAAGACTCTATCATAGAATCATAGAATGGTAAGGTTGGAAGGGACCTCGAAGATCATCTAGTTCCAACCCCCTGCCATAGGCAGGGACACCTCCCACTAGTACAGGTCACTCAAGGCCTCCTCCAACCTGGCCTTCAACACCTCCAGGGAGGGAG
>WBNM01040471.1:42942-54999 GCA_013399055.1 Ramphastos sulfuratus
CCACCTCTCCAGCCTGTCCAGGTCCCTCTGGATGGATCCCTGCCCTCTAGCAAGTTGACTGTGCCACACAGCTTGGTGTCATCTGCAAACTTGCTGAGGGTGCACTGATTCCTCTGTCCATGGCACTGACAAAGATGTTAAACAGCACTGGTGCCAGCACTGACCCCTGAGGGACGCCACTTGTCACTGGTCTCAAAGTGGACATTGTGCCCTTGATCACCAGTGGGGGTGGTACAATCTGCAGAGCATGTACATCTCTGAAGACTCTATCATATTCAGTGGGAGTGGTACAATCTGCATAGCATGTACATCTCTGAAAAGAGTAATTATTTCGAATAATGGCCCACTCTTGTTTATTTTCATATGGACAGTTACAAGGAAGGCTTAGCAGGAAGGACTTTAAGCTTTCAACCTCTCCTTTAGACCTATCACTCTGTGAAGTTTACAGAGCACTGACAGAGGCCGTGTCAAATCGTAACAGAGATTGATGACACCTGAATAAATTGAGCCATTGATCTGTGCAAGAGTTGGCATAAAACCCAATGTGGTCTAACCACAATGATTCTCCTCTTCCGCTCCCTTCTCTTGCCAACTGTTTTCATAATGACTTCTTCCATGCCTCTTCATTCTGATCTCCATTGCAACGTTGATAACACCCCCACAAACAAAGTAATCAGAACTTTCCATAAGATCACTTAAATTTGCAGTGATAACTGATGACCCTGTCTCACAATGTTACTGTAGAGCACTACCTGGCAAATGCAAGATGATATCTTTAACTTAGATGTCCAAAGTCCACAACTGGGCTAGTCATCAGGATTGCAAGCAATGTAATCAGAGGAGTCTGGAGAACTAGGTTGTCCAGAGATGTGGTAGGGGCCCCATGCCTGGAGATGTTCAAGGTGAGGCTTGACAGGGCTCTGGGCAACCTGATCTAGTTGAGGATGCCCCTGCTTACTGCAGAAAGGGTTGGACTAGATAACCTTTGGAGGTCACTTCCAACCCAGACCATTCTGTGATTCTATGATTCTAACTATTGGACTGATGAAATACAGGAAGAAATGGGATAAACTGTCCCTCAAGTGCCTGTCTGATTTTACTGACTGTAAAAGGAAGAGATTCACAGGTAGTCATCTATGTTATAAATGCCACGGGATGGGATTTTTTCCTATGCTTAATGTCAAATTCCATCTTGAAAAAGGGAGGTAGAAACAGCCTGAAAAGATTTCTGTATTCACAAATGCAGACTGTCAGCAACGTAGTTCTTTTGTATCGCTGGAGGTAAATTTTGCGCCCTCTTCTGGGGAAAAGAAAAACAACAACCCGACAAAAAAGTTTGGTGCATTGATCTAATTAATTAATAAATTTTAAAAAAAGAGCATCTCTACAGTGAAGTCCTCTCCTCATTTTCTTAGGGCAGACTTGGCACAATGGACAATTTGTTAGATGCTGATTGTTCCTTCAGTTCTGATTACTTACAGTACCTGTCTCTGACTGGTTTCATTCAATTCAGCTGAATGCCACCTCTTCCAAGCTTCAAATTTAAGCAGGATAAACTATAATGGATCAGTTACTGGAGCTCCCAGTCTGTCTGCTCTCAGCAGATGTTTTCAGGGTATCTGCTTTCTGTTGATGCTATGGGGTCACATGTTGGAGATGTGTGATCACGCAGAAGCTAGCTGCATGCTGGCCAGGTGTTAGCAAATGAATAGCAAATAAACACATAGACAGATGGATTTAATGTGTTAAAATTGCAAAGGTCACAAAATACTCTTTTTGCTGTTGACAGACCACTAATGTGTATTAACTCATGTCATAACATCTTTGTCAGACTGTTAGCTAATGGTCCGAGAAAGGTCACTGGAATTATCAGTTCCTTGCAGTCATTTTGAGCTTCAGAAAGAAGCATTGCATTGCCAGGGAGAAGAAAGGAGACCTGCTTTGTGAAATCAGCTGTCCTGCAGGCCAGTTCTCTTCTCCACTCTGGAGACCAGTCAGACACTGGCTTGACTTTGCTTTCTCGAGCTGTTAGATGTTAGCTTTGTTAACTGTCCTTGAAAAGGAAGGAGCAATGGGGCAGCATTTGGATATGCAAAGGTGTGGAATCACCTGAGGGAAAGGACTAACACTGGAGTGCCTATAGCAGTTTCATGTCCAATCCTTTTGCTGTTACACAAAGAACAGGCCAGGTCTGAAGCTGCTCTTACTCATGACTTCACAAAATGGCTTGTCAGAAATGATCGTGTTTTGCACCAGGAAAGGTCTGGGCTTCTACTGTGTGTCCCCTGCTCAGTGCTGGGTGTTGCAGCAACCACCAACACTCCTTGTGTGGCAGGCAGATTCACGCAGGCTTAAGGGAACCCTGGTGGCCCCAGGATCACCATCTGACCCCTCCAAAATGGAGATCTTGCAGCTTCAGCCATGCTCTGTGCCTTGACAACTCTCCACTCCCAGCCTTGCCTGTGTAAATTGGTGTTAGATCTCATCTCCCGTGGACTCGAATGGCAGTTTGGTTTCCTGCACTCCAGCTGATCTTGGACCTGAACACATTTTGCTACCATGACCTCACAGTGACTGGGCACCTAGGCTTTGCAAGGGTAGGAAAAGTATGTTCTTTGGGGAATTAATTCCTAGTGAGTTCCCAACTCTGCACTGTGACAGAGGAATTTGTCTGTTCACACTTTGATAGTCTGTAAGAGCAGCATAGGAGCATGTGGATGCAAAGGAAGAGAGGCTGAAAAAAGTGAGAAAACAGAAGAAAGAAACAAACCTGTCTCAAACAAATCATAGAATCACAGAATGGTAAGGTNAGAAAGAGACCTGTCTTCTAATGGACCCAACACCTATGGAAATGTATGGCACTTTAGAACATGCTGCCCATGAGCAGGGCAAACACAGTCATGAAAAACAGTAGGAAGTCCTGAGGAAGAACATCTCAGCACTTAGAAGTGTTCTGGCATGGAGATAGGAAGGCAGAACAAAATGTGATATACAGACATTTTGTAAGAAAGACTTGCTTTCCATGTAACAGGGCTGTGAATGCAGAGAAGTCCATGAGAAAGCTGTAATACATGAACCTTGGGTCTCACCCATGAGCCTGAGACACCTAGTCATTTTGGATAGGATTTGTCTCTCTTAATTTAACTGTCTAAAGATTAGGATTTAGCCTAACTCACTGACTCTAAGCTCCGTATTTAGTGGATGGACACTTCCAGAGGGTGATCTCACCCCCTGACCTCATACACATGGCCCTCTGTGGATGCCTGTCTGGTTTTGCTAGTTGCAGAAGGAATTTAAGAGGGTTACCTTAACACCTCTAGGCTGCTAAAATTAATGAGGTGAGTCCCACTTCCTAAGCACTGCTCCACTCAAGAAGTATCTGTGCTGAAATGAGTGACTGTGTCTTTGTGCTTTTGGAAGAGCAACTTTCTGTACCAGTGGTAAACTGCACAAACTGTCCACAGTTTGGCACCTGTCTATGGACAGACCTTGTGGTCACAAGTGAAAAGGTTTTCCCTCCTCTTAGAAGATACCTGCTCCAGCTATGGTTGGATGAGCCTGGCCATTACCTAATAAGGTATAGACACAATCAAATAATTTTCTTTCCTAGAATCATAGAGTCAGCTGGGTTGGAAGAGACCTCCAAGCTCATCCAGCCCAACCTAGCACCCAGCCCTAGCCAATCAACCAGACCATGGCACTAAGTGTCCCATCCAGGCTTTTCTTCAACACCTCCAGGGATGGTGACTCCACCNCCACTCTGTCCCCAGCCTGTAGCACTGCTTGGGCTTGTTGTGGCCAAAGTGTAGAACCCTGCAGTTAGCCTTGTTAAATCTCATCCCATTGGCCTCTGCCCGCCCATCCAGCCTGTCCAGGTCCCTCTGCAGGGCCCTCCTACCCTCCAACAGATCCACAACTGCTCCTAACTTGGTGTCATCTGCAAACTTACTGATGATGGACTCAGTCCCCTGGTCTAGATCATCAATAAAGATATTGAACAGGATTGGGCCCAGCACTGATCCCTGGGGGACACCACTAGTGACAGCTGCCAACTGGATGTGACACTATTCACCACCACTCTCTGGGCCCAGCCCTCCAGCCAGTTCTTGACCCATATCAGAGTGAATCTGTCCAAGCCACGAGCTGCCAGCTTTGCCAGGAGTTTGTCGTGGCAGACTTTCAGCCTAACAGGGTGATTGACTTGATACACATGGAGGAGTGTGGCTTCAAATTTTGATGGAGTTGAGGTGCCACTCTGTGGATAGCTAGAAAACAACCAAAAGGTCACATCAGGAAAAGGGAAGGAATAAACCTTTGTTTGTTGTCTTCCAAGGAGCTGCTGATATTAATGTAACTCACTGGCTACGTGTGCCCTGGCTGCCAGGCTACACAACTTTTAAACCATCTTACTGTACCCAGACAGGTCACAGATGGGATCAATCAGTGGGCAACGTGGTCGTCCTAACAGCAAGAATCCCTCTGATCTGCCTTTCAGGATTAAGGAGCAGGGATGCTGTGTTTTCTTCGTGTCTGCTCCCTTGGGAAAAGGATGTGTCTAAGCAGCACCTTGGGAAATAGAACATTTGCATTTGCTGTGTTATTTATAATAGGGTGGAATTTCACACTGTGTTGCAAGTCACCTGGAATGTATTTGTCTTGGCATGTCCTCTTACTGCCCTCAGTTGAATTACAGCCATCTCTTCAGGTATCTATTGACGCAGATCTTGTTCATTGAGTGATTCACTGCCTCTGGGAAGAAGCCATGGCAGGATGCTGCCACTCCAGTCTCCAGAACTGGGTCCTTCTGGTGCTTGGCAGGCGGTGAGGGCAGGAGGTGAGTGGGGGCTTTACCATTCAACGTTCGCAGAACAAGGAGCTGATTAGCTTACGCCTCTAAGGTGCCCACTGGGAGTAGCTCTGGACCTGTTCTTTCCACTCCTTCAGAGGCTGCTACATTTTTACCTGTGCAGTGAGAGGAAGTTGCTGAGAGTTTGTGAGACAAATGCATTCTGTGCCAAGTGACCTGTATGGAACCATCTGGGTTTTTCCTCTTCTTTGGCATTTGGTGGGGTAGTAGGGAAGGTCTTGTCTTAAAAATAACACTTTTCCCAAGTAAGGTCTACTGCACTTTCCCATGTGAGTAGGTCTGAGTGCTGCTGATCAAAGCATCATTACAGACTTTTACATGTATTGATTTGTATTTCATGACATCTCTGTGGGGGAGGGAATAGCTTTTCACCTGCGTAATTTGCTACCTGAAGTCCTTTGCTACATTTTAACTCTCCTGTTTTTCTTGCATATGATGGTGGTTTCCTTTTCACAGCTCTAAGCCAAGAATATGGATCACTCTTTCCTTCTGCACTGATTTGTTCAACTCAGCCCCACCTAGTTACTCTATTTTTGTTTCTTTCAGGTGCCCTGGCTATGTCTGTGTAGTGTTAAAGACTTTCAGATGTTACAGGGGAAATTGTATGTCCTCTATGATATTACACCTTATGTTTAAAGGAACATTATCTCCTGTTTACCTTTGTTGCCTCAGTCTTTAGTAGCAGGACCACTTCTTCACTGGGTACCCATCCGACTGAGCTGGAAGATAGGGATGGGGAGCAGAATGAAGCCCTCATAATCCAGGAGGAGTTGACTAGTGGTTTGCTGTACCACTTGGACACACACAGGTGTCTGTGTGTGTGGCCAGATGGCATAGCCCCAAGAGTAGTGAGGGAACTGATGGAAGTGTTCACCAAGCCACTTTCCATCATTCCCAGCAGTCCTGGCTAACTGGGGAGGTCCCAGATGACTGGAGATTGACAAATATGATGCCCATCTACAAGAAGGGCTGGAATGAGCACCTGGGGAACTACCGAACTGTCAGTCTGACCTCAGTGCCAGAGAGGGTCATGGAGCAGGTCATCTTGAGTGCCATTATGCAGCATGTACAGGGCAACCAGGTGGTCAGGCCCAGTCAGCATGGACTCGTGAAGGGCAGGTCCTGCTTGCCAAACCTGATCTCCTTCAGTGACAAGTTGACCCACTTCATAGAGGGGGGAAAGGCTGTGGATGTTGTTTATCTGGAATCTAGTAAAGCATTTGATGCTGTGGCTCACAGCATCCTCCTGGAGAAACTGGCTGCTCACAGCTTGTATGGGTGGATGCTTTGCTGGGTAAAAACCTCTCTGGTTGTCTGGGTCCAAAAAGTGCTGGTGAGTAGTTATATCCAGCTGACAGCCAGTCACAAGTGGTATTTTACCCCTGGGCTCAGTACTGGGGACAGTTCTCTTTAGTGTCTTTATCAGCGATCAGGACAAGGGGATGGAGTGCACCCTTAGTAAGTGTGCAGAACACACCAAGTTGGGTAGGAGTGCTGACCTGCTTGAGGGTAGGAAGGCTCTGGAGATGGACCTTGGCAGGTTGGATCAATGGGTCAAGGCCAACGGTATGGCATTCGGCAAGTCCAAGTGCGGATCCTGCGCTTCGGTCACGACAACCCCATACAGGCTTGGGGTGGAGTGGCCAGAAAGCTGCCCATCAGGGAAAGGCCTGGGGATGTTGGTTGACCATTGGCTCAATATGAGCCAGAAATGTGCCCAGGTGGCCAAGAAGGCCAACAGCATCCTGGCCTATATCAGGAATAGTGTGGCCAGCAGGACAAGGGAAGTGATTTGTCCCCCTGCACTTGTGAAGCCACACCTTGAGTACTATGTTCAGTTCTGCAGCTCTCACACCATGGAGGTCATTGAGGTGCTGGAGCAGGTCCAAAGAAGGGCAACAAAGCTGGTGAAGGGCCTGAGGAACAAGTCTTATGAGAAGCAGCTGAGGGAACTGGGGTTGTTTAGGCTGAAGGGAGCTCAGGGGAGACCTTATCAGTTTCCACAACTACCTGAATGGAGGCTGTAGTGAGGTGGCAGTTGGTCTCTTCTCCCTAGTAACAAGTGGTAGAATGAGAGGAAATTATCTCAAGTTGTGCCAAAGGACGTTTAGATAGGATATTAGAAGAACTGAAAAGGTTCTCAAACACTGGAATAGGTTCCTCAGGCAGATGGTTGAATCCTCATTCCCAGAGGTGTTTAAAAGAAGCATAGATGTGGTGCTAAGGGGCATGATTTAGCACAGGACTTGGCAGAGTTAGTGAATGATTGGACTTGATGATCTTAAAGGTCTTTTCCTAATGAAAGTAGTTCTATGCTGCTATAAAGCTGTCACTCATCATCACTTGTAGGGCAAGGACCATTGAGAGCAGCAGGTAGCACCTTGCTTGCTGGACAGGAGGCATCCCTGTGTTCTTGCAGAGGAGAGACCTGTGTACCTGTGAGACATACAGCTGCTTTCCCTCTGCCATTACAAAAAAGCTGAGCTGACGTGGTAGAGATTTGTTGCAGCTGATCATTTTTCCCTATGTATTTGTCTGATCAAGATAAATGCCACTTTTATTCTTTGGGATTATGAATGAGTCTATTTGACCTCCCAAGTATCAGCTCTCCATGTTTCAGTCTTTCATCAGACTTCAAAGTAAATCATAGAATCATAGAATGGTAGGGTTGGAAGGGACCTCAAGGATCATCTAGTTCCAACCCCCTGCCATAGCCAGGGACACCTCCCACTAGTACAGGTCACTCAAGGCCTCGTCCAACCTGATCTTGAACCCCTCCAGGGAGGGAGCAGCCACAACCTCCCTGGGCAACCTGTGCCAGTGCCTCACCACCCTCACTGTAAAGAACTTCCTCCTAACATCCAGTCTAAATCTCCCCTCTGCCACTTTAAACCCATTGCCCCTTGTCTTGTCATTGCAAGACCTTGTCAATAGTCCCTCCTTAGCCTTCCTGTAGGCCCCCTTCAGATACTGGAAGGTAGTATTACTGAAATCATAGTAAGTGCCTTGGTTGGTGGTGCTTTTGAGCACATGGAAGCATTTGTTTTCTCATACCATATCATTTTGTTTCTCACATCTGAGCCTTGCAGTGTTTGTAACTTATCTCTGTATCTTTTCTCAGCTGCTTTTGTATTTACCTTGTTTGTTTGTTTTTTCTTATGAGTAGATCTTTCATTTGCCCCAGTATGACACTCTTTCCCTAGGATTTAACATCTACTAGACAATGCATAACAGGCTGGACTTGAAGATCTGGAAGAATCCAAGGTTTGAACATCCTAGCACTAGTGCATGGAGCTATTCCTGCCTTGTGCTCATCTCTTCTAATAGATGGTCTCTGTAGACACTGAGGAGCACAAGGCAAAGCTGGAGAGCAAAGTATGTGTTAAGTGCCTGGAATTCAAATCTAGGGCACAGCTACAGATTGATTTCTCTAACCTTGTGCACTTCCTGGAGGCATCCCTGTAAAGAACATTTAAACTTTTATTTAAACTCAACCTTCTTCCTCAGGTGATCCCCATTAGTGGGATAATATTTGTGGCCCTGTGCTATCTAAAGGGCTTAGCCAAGGCAAGGGTCTTGGTGGCACTGACTTGGTAGTGCTTCCCTTCCTGGAGGTGTTGAAGGCCCGGTCGGAGGAGGCCTTGATTGACCTGTGCTAGTGGGAGCTGTCCCTGCCTATGGCAGGGGGTTGGACCTGGATGATCTTTGAGGTCCCCTCCAACCTTACCATTCTATGATTCTATGATTCAGCAGTTCTCACCTGAGGCACTGTTTTCTGATACTTTGGGCAACTGATCAGCAGTTGGACCAACTGCTCCTAAGATAATCAAATTCAGCTTTAGAGGACTTTCTTCTCAGATTTACCAACTTTTTGGTTTTGTTTTGGGTTTGAGTTGGTTTTTTGGGGGGAGTTTTGTTTTTTTGTTGTCTTTTTTTTTTGCTTGGGCACAAGGCATTCTACTCCTTGGAAACCTTGACTAAAATTAGGATTTACAACTTCTTTTTATTCCATGCTCTTGAGATGCAAACAGCTTGGGAATATAACATTCAGACTCTACAGCTGATGCCTTCAGATTATGGAGATAAAATTATCTGCACAGGCAGATACAGAAGGTACACAGGTACCAAATGACCATTGCAAATAGAACAATCTGACTGTGTCACTGATAGGTAAATAAACCTCCCTTTCAAGAGATGGTTGTTGTGGCTCCAGGATGAAGCACTGATGAAGAAACTTCACTGTTAAAATGTGTCTTACCTAACTTAGCCTGATCAGACTAAAATTTCAGGGGGTAGTTTGTGCCAATTTTCTTGTCTCTCTCTATAGCAAGATGGAAAACAGAGTGGGGAGGGACATCCTAGACAGAAACAGTTCTCTGAGAAAGGTGGAAAGAGTCTCTTCTTTCTCTTGAATGCAAGGAGAGCAGAAACTAATTATTGATTTTATTATTATTATCTTTATATCTATATTTTGGATATTAGAGGATTTCCATCTTCAGCTAAGATAACCTGATGCCTCCAACCATCCAGTACTGAAAAGAAAGCAGTATGTTTTTCTTTATGTTTGCAGGATATTGATCTGCCTGACTGGGGAGAGATAGGATGAATTATTTGCACTTTCTGCACACTTACATGGAAAAGAAATCCCTAATCAGCTGATCTTCAGTGACCTTGAGGTCTCTCATATGCTCACACTTTTCTCCCAAGTCAGTCATCCTCTGAAGAGTGCTTTCTAATGCACCTAACTACTAACCTTTTACCTCCTGATCCCACTGTTAGGAGCTGCTATTGTAGGCAGCTTTGGGCCTTTAAGTGGTAAAATCTTCCTGGTTTTATATAACTTCTTTCTATAAACAACTCTGTGGCAGGAGACTTCTCTTACAGCCTTTCCCATTTTAACAGCCCTTTGTGCCCCTTTCACCTGTCGAAGAACATAATGCTCTCTGTAAATACTACTTACCTCTATTCAGGATATCTCCTTTTACTATATATTGTTCTCTGTTTCCGCAGAAGTGAGGTTTGGATTCTGTCGATACTCTGGACGCAGTTCTTGCAAAACTGGTTGTGTCTAATAATGTTTTGTAGCTGTTCCAAAACACCTTTGGCAATATCTGCTCTCTCACCAATTAAAAAAAAAAATCTCATTTATGAAGTTTGAATGTGCTGTTGCTTGTTTGGAACTTGTATGTTTGTGCTGACCTCAGAAAGTGTGGGTCCTGTGGCAGCACTCTCATAAACAGCAGGAGTTAAGGCAGAAAGCTGAAGGGTAAGCTGCATGGGTGCAGAAAGCAAAGATGAGCAGGTCTTTAGGCATTGAAACTGGATTCAGGGTGGGCTTGAAGAACAAAGGAGATGCACTCTCACAAAATGATACAGTAGTTCAGGATTCAGATTTATTTCAAAGCATCTGAATCACCTCACTGGCTCAGTTTTCAATTTGTTCTGTCTGCTTTGAAGGAGGTAAAGTTCTGCGGAGGGTTTCCTTTGCCATACCTGTGTGACCAATAGCTTCAGCAGGTCCCCAGCAGCAATCACTTTGCTGTTCACTGGGAGCTGCAGTCAATGGGACCTGCCACTGTCAATCCCATGCTCATGCACAGCTTTGGTACCTTCCTAAAGGTGTAAGAATTACAGGCTGCCTCCACATAGCCAAAGGCAGCTAATGGCACTCCTGGGCATGAGGCAGTGCTGTCAGATCAGATTCGATGGGGTGATTTATACCTGCCTGCTAGCTGCCACTGAAGTAAATTGTCTGGGATCTCATTTTATGTTTGGTTTAGATCTCTTTCAGATCTGTTGTGTTGGACTAGCAGTGTGGCCAGCAGGGAGAGGGGGGGCGGATTCTGCCCCTTTGCTCTGCTCTCATCAGACCTCATCTGGAGTACTGTGTGCAGTTCTGGAGCCCCCAGCACAGGAAGGACATGGAAGTGTTGGAGCGGGTCCAGAGGAGGCCACGAAGATGCTCAGAGGGCTGGAGCAGCTNGCTTTTAAGATGGCCTATGTTTAAACACTTCAGTCATTCCCTTTTCTCTAAGTTAGATGAGCTTTCCTCTCAGATCCCAATTCACTAAATTTCATTCAAGAGTGAATCTGCCTTGTGCTGTCCCTGCAGAGAATAGTGGAGAAGAGTACTCAATCTATCTAAAATTTGTTCCCCTTCCCTCTGCAGATGTCTACAGAGGGCTGAAGCTGAGCATACATGTTGGTTGACAGTGCTCAGATTACAAATATGATTAGAGATTATCCTATTTCTCAGAGTCTGCCCAAATAAACAAGTAAACTTTAAAGGTCTCCTTTGTTTTTTTTGCCTAAGCAAACTGACAAAATGACCAACTTCTCAGTGTGCCACTCCAGCTTGGGCCTCTTTTGATCCACTGAGTGCAATGGGAGCCCAAAGGTCTCCATTTCATGGCACATCTGAGCATCCCAGTTGAAGGAGCAATTCACTTTTTGAGGCAAGACACACTCAGCCCAAGCTTTACTCTATGAGGAAGTTCCTTACCTGGGGTCAGATGATACTGCAGCAATGCTGCAGCTATACCTGAGAGGCTGAACACTCCTGCATGTTTGGAGAGAATCACTTATTGCTTTGAGCACAGGACTGGGAACAAGGACAGCCAGAGCCTAGTTCCTGACTGGGACAAGCCACCTCTGTGGTTCACTGTATGGTGCAGTAAGGTTCTACTTCAAAAGCCTGCATGCTGCAGACTCCATTTTAGATAAATTTTATCTTTAAAACCCCTACTTTGCTGATAAAATCTATGGTTTTACATAAATCTTATTTCTTTTAAGCTCTCTTACAAGAAGGAGCAACCGTTCAAGTACTTATTCCTCTCCCTTATAGAGACCAAACACCTCTCCAGATAAGGAATACATCTGAGAATTGATTTTGTGTTGACTTGATTGATGTTCAGGGCAATGCCATAATTCACTGAGTGGCCTTTAGAGGGAAGCACATCCAAAGGATCTATGGAGAGAGAGGCAACCCTTTTGCAAGAACAAACTGTCAGATCTTGGTAAACAGGACCCCAAGCTGAGATACTTGGCTTGTTTGCTTTGTCCTTGTGTAGCACTAGCTGAGATCTGAACACTGCCCACATTCATAGAATCATAGAATGGTAAGGTTGGGAGGGACCTCAAGGATCATCTAGTTCCAACTCCCTGCCATAGGCAGGGACACCTCCCACTAG
>WBNM01040480.1:0-39740 GCA_013399055.1 Ramphastos sulfuratus
CCCCGCCCCGCCCGCCGAGCGCCGGAGCGGGCCCGCCAGCCTCCATGACGAGAGAAAGGGAAGTCAAGGAAACGGGGCGCTGCACTGCCGGGGCCAAGCGGTCTGAGCTACGCTTGGCCCGCCGAGGGCTGGAAGCAGGGGCAGGCCGGCCCGGCCAGAGCGGCGGGTAACGAAACTCGAAATGTGTTCCCGGCCGCCGGCCCCGGGCTCCCCATAGAGGGGCCGGTGCTGGACGCTGCAGCCGAGCGCAGGGAGCGCGTTGTCTGGCAGCGCTCAGCCCAGCGGCGCTCCTGAGCGCTCGTTTGTATGCAGGAAAGGAAGGGCGCAGGAGCGCTGTGATAAATGATGGCTCGTCTCCGCGCACGGTTTTTGCAAGGCAGATGGGCGATTCCTCAATGTGCCCCAGGCCGGCGATTGGGAGCGTAATTAGGAAGAGGAAACGTCCAATACAAGGCCTCTAAGAAAGACATATTAAAACACTTAGTGTGCGGTGCATCCTGGGGGTTGTATTCCTCAATGACCTTTGTAAAGAAATATGCTCTGAAATCTCGTCAGAGTCTGTGGGAAGGCACAGATGTTTACAGATGTTAACTAGTACTTGAAATTATATTACTGACTCCACTTGGTGGCAAAGAGCTCATTTCCCATTCAATCCACATAGCAACTGGAAATTTAATGCTGCTCTTTTTCCAGCTTTCATTAGAGATAGACAACCCAGCACAGATTTAGTGTGGAAGGCTGTGAAACTGGGATGAAATCTTGGAGCAGCTCAAGCACTTTCAACCTCCTCTAAAGCTGACAAGCAGAACTACATTTTGGTGAGTTACTACTAAGCTACAAATAAAAAAAATACAATTGAAAATATATTAATAAGCTGCCAATGGCAATTCCAAGCAGGATTTAGGATCTCTGTTTTATTATGTAGGTCACTTGTGTATACATGAAACAAAGGCTTTTTTCCAGTTTATGGGTGAGTGAAACATAACTGTGGAAGACAGCATTTTAGTCTGCTTTATGCTTCGCACACATGCACTTACTGCTAGCAATAACAGTATTGCCGAGAGATAAGAGAGAGGCTTCGCAAAAGGGAGCTGTGGTGTGTGGAGATTACTCACACAGTTATTTTAACTAATTTCACAGAACAACTGGTCTGTACAACAGCTGGGTGGCACAGGGCAGAAGCTGAGCTCAGCGGCCAGCAGCATCAACCACCTTTTCTGCCAGAACACGATTAATGCAGAATAACACTCTCAACGAATGTTTTCGTTACTGGTTGGGTTCCCATGTCTCCACAAACACACCCCAGTCTTACTAACTTCTAAAAATACATGGCCAGTCAGTGCAGTGTTACCTAGCAGTAGATGGCATCTGCATAAAGTTTGTCCATAGGAGAGACACAGCAAAATACAGGCAATGAAGGTAAAGAATGGCTTAAACTTAACATGCCTACATTGCTCCAGAAGCCTCAGTGCTTCATGTAAGCAACAGATGGTTCCTAAAGCTGTGTCTCTGACAGAGCTTTGTCCATCATTTCCCCCCCCCTCCTTTTTTTTTTTTTTTTTTTTAAATGAGATAAACAGAATTAAAAGTCTTAGGTCAGATGCAACAGTCCTACAGTAAAATTTAAGGTACTTTTCCATAAAAACACATCTATCAGAATTACAGAATGCCATGGGCTTGAAGTGACCTCAAAATACCATCTAGTCCTACTCCCTGGCAGAGCAGGATCACCTATACCAGATCACACAGGAATGCATGCAGGTGAGTTTTGAATATCTCCAGAGACTCCACAACCCCCCTGGGCAGCCTCTTCCGTGGTTCTGTCACCCTCACAGTCAAAAAGTTCCCTTGTTTACATGAAACTTCCTATGCTTCAACTTCCAACCACTGCCCCTTGTCCTGTCATCAGGCATCACTGAGAAAAGCCTGGCTCCATCCTCTTGGCACTCTTTACAAACATCGCTAAGGTCACCTCTCAGTCTCCTGCAAGCTAAAGAGCCCCAGCTCTCTCAGTATATCCTCATAAGAGATGCTCCATTCCCTTAATCATCTGTGTGGCTCTGTGCTGGACTCTCTCAAGCAGTTCTATGTCATTCTTGAACTGGGGGGCCCAGAGCTGGACACAGTACTCCAGATGCGGCCTCACCAGGGCAGAGTAAAGGGGCAGGAGAACCTCTCTCAACCTACTACCCACGCCCCTCCTAATACACTCCAGAATGGCATTGGCCCTCCTGGCCACAAGAGCACATTGCTGGCTTATGGTCAACCTCCCATCCACTAGGACCCTCAGATCCTTTTCCCCTTCACTGTCTTCCAACAGGTCAGACCCCAACCTTTACTGGTACCTGGGGTTGTTCTTTCCCAGGTGCAAGACTCTACACTTGCCCTTGTTGAATTTCATTAAATTTCTTCTTGCCCGATCCCCCAGCCTGTCCAAGTCTCACTGAACAGCAGCACAGCTTTCTGGTGTGTCAGCCGCTCTACCCAGTTTGGTGTCATCAGCAAACTTGCTGACAGTGCACTCTGTGCCCTCATCCAGATCATTTATGAATATGTTGGACCAGACCTGGTCCCAGTACTGATCCCTGTAGGACTCCACTAGTTAGAGGCCTTCAACTAGACTCCATCCCATTGACCACAACTCTCTTGACTTCTTTCCTTCAACCAGTTCCCAGTCCACCTCACTACCTAAGCATCCAGATCACAGTGCCTCAGTTTAGCCAGAAGGATGTCAAGTGATTTACTGAAATCAAGATAAACCACATCCACTGCTCTATCATCATCAATCCACCTGGTTATGTCCTCATAAAAGCCTATCAGTTTGGTAAAACATGACTTCCCCTTGGTAAAACCATGCTGACTGCTCCTAATGACCCCACTGTCCTTGATATGCCAAGGACAGTGCTGAGGATAAGCTGCTCCATTACCTTTCCAGGGATGGAGGTGAGGCTGAGCGGTCTAGTTACCTGGGTCCTCCTTCTTACCCTTTTTGAAGATAGGAGTGATGCTTGCCTGCCTCCAGGCACCTCTCCTGTCCGCCACAACTTACTGAAGATGGTGGAGAGGTGGTCTGGCACCAGCTTCCTCAGCACCTGCAGGTGCTTCCATGGTGCCTTCACCCACAGAAGCTTCCTTAGTAAACTTACCCTGTTGGGGAAAAGGTTTCATAGAATCATAGAATGGTAAGGTTGAAAGGAGACCTAAAGGATCATCTAGTTCCAACCCCCTGCCATAGGCAGGGATACCTCCCACTAGGACAGGTTACTCAAGGCCTCGTCCAACCTGGCCTTGAACACCTCCAGGGAGGGAGCAGCCACAACCTCCCTGGGCAACCTGTTCCAGTGTCTCACCACCCTCACTGGAAAGAACTTCCTCCTAACATCCAGTCTAAATCTTCCCTCTGCCAGTTTAAACCCATTGCCCCTTGTCCTGTCATTGCAAGATGTTATAAATAGTCCCTCCCCAGCCTTCCTGTAGCCCCCCTTCAGATACTGGAAGGCTACTATAAGGTCTCCTGGAAGCCTTCTCTTCTCCAGGCTGAAGAGCCCCAACTCTCTCAGCCTGTCCTCATAGGAGAGCTGCTCCAGCCCTCTGATCGTCTTCGTGGCCCTCCTCTGGACCCGCTCCAACACTTCCATGTCCTTCCTGTGCTGGGGGCTCCAGAACTGCACACAGTACTCCAGATGAGGTCTGTTTGTTGTCCTTGTCCTGGGACAAGCTGCTCTGAGGAGGCCAACACTACATATGTGGCTGCTCTGTGTGCCTTTCTTGATCCCCAGCACTGGGACCTCCCTTTGCACACCTGTATCATGATGTTTTCATGTCTGACACCAGGTCTACCTACGGCTGCAGTTACAGGTTTTTCAGTGAACACCTGTGCAGCTACAGCATGTAACACTTATGTCAGCCTAGTGCTTCCAGAACATATAAAGGTTATGGAGGAATACCAATAAAGTACTTACTTCTGTGCATCACCTCACCCCTAGAAAGGAACACAGGGCTTCAAGTAAGCAAAAGGTGCAGCCTACAATTAACTAGGGCCACAAATACAAGCATTTTGATAATTACGTGTTTCAATATTAGCACCTGAAACCTTTAATATTGGAGGACACATTTTAAAATCAGTTTTGGAGTGACAAACAACCCAAAGGAGGACAATATATAGCTATTTTGGAAAGCATTAATGCAAAGTGAATTCTAGCAGATGTCAGAATTACTCTTCTGGTCCTCAGATCTGCTTTCCCAGAAGAAAAGCATTTTAACAATGTGACAGACACTGCTTTGGAGCACACTCCAGTCCAGTAGAGCTCACATATATTCAACTGAGCAGGCCTGTGCCACATCTGTTGCAATTTAACCATTTGCAGGACCAGCAACACAACTGTGTCTGTAAAGGCAAACTCAAATAAAACCAGAAAAAGGCAAGGTTTAAGAATAGTTAGGGTTTTTAGATCCTGTCTGCATAGATTCCAAATTAGCAATTATCTTTAGGCAGAAGCTTTTTCTTCTGATAAGCACACCCACATAACTTAGATTTGCAAGAGTAGATGTTAATACAATGGCAGGACAGAATTACTCCTTCAGTCATATTAATTTTGATCATTTGAGAGCTAGGTCATACAGGGAAGCTTGAAAATTTGCCTCCCCATCTTGTCACTGCTGGGTGAATCTTTCCAGTCTTACTTCCAATATGAAAATTTTCCAATTGTTCACAGAGCACCACAGATCCCCCTCAGCCTGCTCTACCCCACTTGGAAGTGTCAGGTGTCAGTCACTCCTGAGCATTGCTTAGTTCCTCAGAGGCAGTGACATCTGCCCCTTTCCACAATAACTCAGAACAAAGGCAGCAAAGTGGCATCACCTTGCAGCCTTCTTCATGCCCCACAAAAGTCCTAGCAATAGAGTATAACAGGCAGTACTGCTGTAGTGAACTAAAGTTCATCAGACACAAGCAGGGAAGATCCAGGACAACTGAAGAGGGACTTGGGCTTTACATTAAGACAATCCTTTTTGTTTACACAGGCTGTAGAAAAGTCAACCATTCTTGAGCACAGTTGGATTAAAACACAAAAGTTACTTTGTTCAGAATTCAAAGGGACACTCAACTGCACTAAACCTAAACATGCTTTTTAGCGTTTTGTTGCATGACCTTCTTCTACAGTCACTATGACTATCTTCTGTCACCTTTCCCCCATTATTTGTGCTTCATTTTAAATGCATATACATGCAGATAATGCCCATCCACTAAACCAAATACAACAAAGCCTCTACTCAGCTTTGAATCTGCTTAACCTGACAGTGAAGCCACACCATAGACTAGGAACTACCTGTGAGTATTCTCAAGAAAATACAAATTGAACAAACAAAAATAGAAAAATAATGCACACCAGGTCCTGTAAGAGTCAAGAACTTGAAGGGATACATAATTTCTTTTCAGGTTACCACTTGGTTTGCATTACATTTAAACACTGGAAAATGGTGGCAGGACAAATGTTTATGTTGTTATTCCTCCAGTGTTTCTCTAGGCACCATAAGACAGTCATTCTCCAGAAAACTTTCTGCAGAGGTACGGTGTGGTGACAGAATGCATTTTAAAAATGATGTCCAGATGGTGGCACAGTAAATGCCCTTCCTTTGAAGGGTTGTACACATCTATTAGAAATATTCCTTGTTCCATATGCTTATCACAGAGGATTAGATACATATACACTCCTCACATGGAACAACCACCTCCCAAAACACATGTCAGCAGAGTATTTACTGCCAAATCCAGAAGGAGTCTGTGATTCTAACACTGTCTCCATTAATGAGAAAAATGTCAGTAGACAAAAGCTTTATCTTTTTTTTACCCTTCTTATCAAATCCTTCAAACAGCTGATAACTAGCTTTTATAGATTGGAGAGTCAGATAAAATTCTGAATCTATTATTTTACTAAAACCCCAGGGGTCAACTTATCACCTGAAAACTATTTTACATGGACAATTTGACTTTCATGTGGAGTATCAGAACATACCCTAGATGGAAATCTAAAATAAATTATATGGAATACTGCCTTCTCTGTGCTGAAATTTATCGGTCCCATACTACAATAATTTTGAAAATTGTATCCCTTAAGCTACAGTGCTGAGGTATTATTAACTGCCTGAACTGAAAAAGCTGTTCTGATTGGCTGCTATAAAGTCTATGGACAGAGACTAATTTCTATTGAGCCACATGCTTATCCAAAGCTGTTTTCCACCATTCCAAACTGCCAGTTTTATTTTCTTCCAGAACACACAGACCATTTTATTACTATCATCTTCAGTATCCACTGTCATTTCAGTAATTCTGTTCCAGAAGCTAAGAATGCATCTAAGCTTCTGCTAATATGGTTGCCTGAGACAATCACACCCAAGAGAGGAGGAGAGAGATCCAGTTGTATCTCTTACCTTCCTAACACAGGCTATTTTCCTCACTAAGCAAGCCTCCACTCTCTGAAGTGCATCTCTGTGATATATCACAAGATAAATAGATGTGTTTCATGGTCAACTCTTTCTTACTTCTACTGCCATACTTTTTGAAATTAAATTATTTGGTAATGTGAATGCTCCGTTCACATCTATTGGTGTAGTTTTTAGAAACTACCCAACTAACCTCAGAGCCCAAAATCTTTATAACTGAGGAGATTCTGAAAAAGTTAATGATCCAGCTGCTGGGTGACTATTCTTTGAGGAGAAATTCCCATCCAGGCAGAAAAATCTCCTCTAGGCATAACATGTAAGATACAAGAATGGAGCTCTGGGATAAAAGGAATTTATTTCCTGCACCCAGTAGCCTAACAAGACTGGAGTACAACAGCTAAAACACTGCACCACAGCCAGAAAAGTAATAATCAGAATCCCAGTAATAAACTCTACTGCCTCATTTTAATTGAGGTTAATTAATAGCCTTTATGAACAGAAAGAAATCACTAAAAAAAGTTTTGACTTCCACATTCAAGTTTCTAGACAGAACTACTTTCAATTTTTTTCTTCACTGAACAGGATCAAGCCTCTCCAAGAGGCATTTGGACTCATGACAATTGACTGTGGCCAATCAATCTGAGTAGACAACCTATTGCTTCTGGCAATGGCATTCAGATCAGTAAGGCTTTTGTCAAGCAGAGATTTGAAAACGAAGGTTTGGCAAGTCTCTTCCAAACTCTTTACTGCCTGGCTCTCCAACATCTTTTATGTTGGGATGTATCTGTGAAGCAGCAGGAGACTGTCAGTAAATTAAAATTCCATCATAAAGCTACAGTCACAGCCTTGCAGGGAGGGAAGTGGCTAGTTGACTGGAACCCTCTGTTTGCTCTCTCTCACATTAGCTGGCTTCCTAAGGATATTCTCCTCAAGGATCTAGGGGAGCTCTGTCAGCTTGCCTGGGAATGGCAGGAGTCCGTTCTGCAGAGACTGGCTTTGCTGGCACCTAAGCTCTGTATGTGTACTGGGGCTAAAGCCATGCTAAATAGTGTAACATCTGAGTTCAGCAATTACATGCATAGCACATTGAAGACTGTTCATTATAAAAGTCATCTAGAGTTGTACTTCTGCTGAAATAAATGTCATTATTTTAGAGAATTTATGCAGTAAGCTGAAGCAGCTGAGATAAAATGTCATACATAGCTTTAGCTTTTAAACGCTTTTTTTTTGTTTTGGCCAAGCATCTCGGTTGGTCAGTAGTGGCCTATGTCAGGCAGAAATTTTAGACTCACAAACTTATTTTACTAGAAGAGGTAGCACGAGGAAACTATTTGGGACAGTAAAACTAATATCCCTGTGTCTGCTTTAATTATGTCCTACCATTTATTAAAGTGACTCAAGTAAATGAGGAGGATTTTTTTCTGTCTTTTCCAAACAACAGAAATTCCTTTGCATCACAAATTCGGAAGTGCTTAAACTGTTAAGATGAATGTTTTGGAATCTATTTCTACAAATGAAAGTCTAACGAGCTCAAAAGAAGGAATCACAAGTTAAGAATGGGCACAACTAGTAGAGCCTGAATCTAGCTGGAAGCGTGATCAGGTATCAACATGCATCAACTGAAAAAAAAAGTTACACAAGCTGACCTTAATATGTGTGACTATCAGGTTTTCACTGCAGAAATATGTATTTTTCAATTTCTTTTTCTGAGCAGAAATCATGTCATTTATATGCAAATCAGACTATATTCTGCAGCTGTTTCATCTGTGCTGAAGCCATGGGAATTATTTGCACTTAATAAGGCCTCATAAATAGGTTTTGCCTTTAAATGGGTGGGGGAGCAGCAAATATATCATAGCCATTTACAGTTACAAGCATCTTTCTATTTTGAAAATTAGATACATCCTTTAATAGGAAGTTTCACAGTTATAAAGGAAACATTGTTTCATTTATATAAACAAAAATATTTTGCATTTTTCTCTATGCAGGCTATCTAAAATGTAGAAATTTCCCTGTAGTATCAATCATAAGGATGGTCTGTATCATCATTACAAGCTAGCTCTATGTATTATAAGTTAAATACAGGAAGAAATTCCTCACTCTTATCTAAACACTTCTATTATATTTGAAAGAATGTATACCTTCTTTATACCAAGGATGCCCACTCAGTATAATCTGCATTTCTGCAAAATGTGTAACGTTTTCACATGCCAATCAGATGTGCCCCTCAAGTCCTGGCACATGGAAACAATTAAAAAACTGCAGGAGCACATTGCACAAGACCAGGATGAAAGTGTGGTGGGTTAGTGTGCTAGGTAGCAATACTAAAGCAAATTGCAAAACAACTTTCCCTAACTGGTATGAACTGTCTGCATTGGGACCTCTTGTTAAAAACCGGACTGCAAGCTAACAGTGGCCTGGCTTTTCCAGTCATTTTCCGGCCACAGGGGAGAGCAACAGTGATCAGCACTATCTAGAGAAGACAGGAGACAAAAGGGCCCCACAGCCCTATCATTTAGGAGGATGCAGTCCTTACTCCAGCACATGCCAACTGAAACACCTGCAGAAAGCACACAGAGACCAGAGACAAGACCAGGATAAAAGGAAGGCAGGGACAAATGCAATCTTGTCTCAACACAGCTCCTGAAGAGTAGCAGCCAACAAATCACTGCTCTTTTTCTATCTGATTTTGTCAAGCTGAACTTCACCACTGCAAACTATCAGCACACTGTGTGCCTCAGTTTATTCTCACGTAAGCCTCCAATAAATTTAGTGTGGTGTTAGTCCTCTGGAGGAAGTGAGTTTTGCTGTGACTAGCATCTCCTCTCCTATGTCCTTGTTAAGCAAAGCAACTAGAAAAGACCCAGCAATTCATGGATCACATTTCATGAATGCAATTTAAAGATTCTGTCAGCAAAACAATTGACAGGATACTGCACTCTTGCAGAAGAGGTGTCGTAAAGAGGTAATGAAAGACACCCTTTCTTTTAGAAGAAATTCCATTGATGGTCATTATGATGCCTTAGAGAAATTCCATTTGTGCTCTACAAAATGACTAATTTCAACTATTTTTCAGGTGCATTTTGGTTCCATACCATGACTTCTGTTCACTCTTTATCATTATGCTGACTGCCTTTAAGAGCACCAAATTTTATACCTCATGTAAGTATTCTCTGAAGGGATTACTAAGTAAAAATACACCCAAGAGTCTCACTTCTCTCAACTGCTGTTATTAACTATTAATGGGTTAAACATTATGGTCTTCAAATACATGAGTAAAGACTACATATATAAAATGATCTTAAGACATGCTGCATACAATTAAAATTATGTCACAATACATCTACACTGTTCTATATGCTATAAATGTACTTTATACACCAATGTGTCTGGCAACATGTTTAAACACTATACTTGTTTTTCTGCTAACAGTTTTTGGGGATCCTGTTTTTTGAGTGCATATTGCATTTTCTTCAGGCACAGATGTGGTTGACCTCAGTTTGTATTTTGAAACCAATATATGTGATAGGACCAGGAAGAATATAAGCAAGTTGAAGTTAAATTAAAAGCAGGTATGAGCATGTATTTTATTACAGAGAATAAGACAAGACAGATAGTAAAATGTGACTTCTTGTCACACTGAATTTTCTTTCACTACTCCATTACATGAAATAGTATTTTTATAATGTAAATTTTAGGGAATCATCCCTAGACTGAAGTCTGTTGCATTCTGCTGTATCTCCTAAAAATGACTTCTACAATCCCACTGATTCAAACTGAAGCCACTCATTTACTGTTATAAACTTTTTGCAGAATTAAACATTGTTGAAGTCTGAAAGAATCCTTGGTTTTTTATGTCTTTCAGTCTACATTTTATCTATTAGTAGTAGCGTATTGAAATTACCTGACATTACACTGTTGAATTTAATTAGGCTGTTTTATCATCTAGGCAGCATTTGCTATCATGTGTTCTGATGGATCAAATTAGAAACTCAAGCATTTTAAAAAAATCAAAAAGAAAAAAAATGTAATACAGTATCAGAGAATTATTCAGCCTGGATCTTGTCCTGCACAGGAAAATGAAGAGGAATGCCTGCTTTCAGGGATAATTTTCTTTGAAGTAATTGTCTAAATATAAACCTACTCCTACAAACAAACTAAACCCAAGTGGTTTTATTTAGCCTATACAACAAAATGAGGTGAAAACAGCAATAACTTCCTAGACATTTGTATGAGCTACCAAAATATTTCACAGAAAAGTGGAAATACACCTACAGAAATGGGACCAAAAACATACTGAAAAGACACTTTCTTAGTACAGAGAAATAAATATATACTTGTCTTACTCATTTTTATGAAGACCTAAGCACAATCAACTTCCACTACAGCTGCTTTCTCACAGTTCAGAACTTTTAGAAGCTTCATGCACACTACTGGGAAAAAGTGCGGCACCAGCTATCAGAAGCATCTCCAGTTTACAGGTGAGGCCTGAGTAACCAGCAGAGGAGGGAGGTTTTTGAAAGATGAAAGTTGTATAATTACAACATTATATAAATTATATAATCATGAGGTTATCTTAATTGTTTCCTATCTCTCATATTTTCCATGTTTGAGGCTCAGCTTCGTGTTGCTGTGTAAAAGCTTTTGTCAAACTTAAGAAAGTGAACAGCTCAATTAGTTGTTGCAAGCCAAAACCCCAGGTAAAGGCAAGATACATAGTATTCTTTAATTGTCTTTGTAAGTATTAACTATAAACTAGGGGAAATAAAGGTGGCTATTTGAAGCAGCAGGGAGGGAGTCAGGTGCCTAGCAGCAAGTATTGTTTGAGATGCCCTAGAGGCCCTGGAACCATCTCCGTATGGGGTATTCATGCTTTTCCGGCATAGTAGATAGAGCCAAGGAGAGATTCTCTGAGACACCTAAAATGACATTTGGCATTCTGCATTGTTAAATCTCACATGGACACAGAACTGTGCAATGATTAAAATCTACATGACCAGAACTGCTGGGTTAAACACAAAAGTAGTGTAATAATTCTGAGTTGCCTCAGCTTGGAAGTTTGTTGAGCCAAGGTGAGACAAAGAGATCTGCAATACTATTAACTTCCATATGCAATAAAATAGTTGAGGCAGAGGGTACAGCAAAGTAAATTATAAGCTGGAATTTGCACAGCCAAAACTATGTTGAGTAGTGAGTGCTGAGGCTGCTTATTCTAGGCTGTTCTTACATACAGAAAAAGGGTTATACCAAAAAAATGTATCTGAAGTGTAAGGAAACACTGGGGTCATGTAAAATGTTATTAGCTAAAAAAATGCAACCCCATAATGCAAGCAAGCCATAGTTGCATTTGGTGGCACTGCAACAGACTGACAAGATTGCTTTTGTGATTTTAACATTTTTATTCCACACATTTTGAATAATTAACAGTGAAAATTAACATTCTCTGGGATTTTAAGCAATATAGTTTATTTTTCGTACTGAACTTTCAAGGTCTACTGTTCAGACACTAGAGGTAGAAGAAGATATCCAAATTCAATGCTTTGTTGCCTAAATATTTACTAGGACACACAAGTGCCCATTTTATGACCTTGTGTGTCAAAGTGAACAACCAAATACAATAAATACAATATTCTTTATAGATACTGTATAACTGGTTTGCTGAAAAATCTGTAAACTCATTTGCTTTAAGAAGTTGCACTTTGTTATTAACAAGTTGATAGCACTGTCGAAAGAATAAATTATGTTATTACTTTTAATTTGTATTTTTCAGAACCAGTGCTGTGAAAAATTGTGAATTAGAGAAACCGAAAGAAAAAAACCAAAAAACATGGATCAATTTCTGAGGAAAGAATCTTTCATCCATTTATAAATACTTGTGAGCAAGGCATGTAATAAGCAGCTATCATTGCCTTATGTAATTTTTACTTCATCTATAAAAGCACCCTCAGTTTGAGAACTATTCTCCTTTAACACATTCCAACATTTTCCCTTGTAATCCTGAAAAAAACAAGGTCAAGAAACAAATATTTTTCAAAATAATATATACTTAGAGTCCATTAATTCAATGTTCTTATTAATTGACTGTATGCAGCAATTCAGCTGTTGTCAAACAGGTAAGCAAAAGAAACCAAATTCCTTTAAATGGATTTGAAGGCTTTGCTCTGTAAAAATGACTGTAACTTTCTTTTCTACAGCACTTACAATGTATTTTGTTCATCTGTTTTACAAAATATCATCAAATATTCCAAGAAAGGGCTTGACATCATTGATTTCATCATCAAGAAGATACCTAATAAAGATGAAGCAACAAAAAAACCCTGAGTAAATCAAAACCTAATGAATCAGAAGCACTGCACAAAGTGCAAAATTTAAAGTACTTTCCTTCTAAGAAAAGTTAATTGCTACTGTTCCTGTGAAAATTCATCATTTAAAATTAAAGTTAAAAATTAACACATCACCTGTAGGTCTGTCTTCCATGAGGAACCAAGCACTGAAACATTAAGTCAACAGAAAAACAATACACAACTTTTTATTACCTTGGATCCACTTCTTTTTCATGTTCTTTTGTGAGAATAAAGAAATCTTCTTTCTTAGTGAATTGAGAAGAGTCTGAGATTATTTTTGAGACTGAAGAACATGGTACATTTTCCAGCTCTTGTGACAGACTTGAATGCTTTTCTTCTTGGAAAGTGAACTGCAATGTAAATGTTAAAATGTGTATATGGTTAAACTAACCATAAGAGAAACTAACCAAAAGAGAAACTGCCAGTTTGCTGCAGTATGTAGTACAGATACTTATACTGATATCATGGTATTTGACAAGGACCAAGCACATGATAAATATAATTACATAGTAGATGACTTGCAGAATCACAATCAAACTGAGTAAATAGTTTTGAAGCCATACTATATAAATAAATCCAAGTCCTAGTTCTTTGTATCATGAATCACAGTAAACACAGGATGTATGTGTTTGGACAACAAAGAAGGGTTCAGAAATGCAGTATGTTCAAACTGATTCGTAAGTTAGGTATGGTAAATGTATTTACACATGAAATACTCTAAGATAGGAAATGTTGTCAAAGTATTTTTACTCACCATATTTATATTTCCATTCTGTAAATTCACTTTTGATATGCTATTAACCACAGGAATAGCTGAGTTCTGAATATTGGTCTCATTTTGTAACATGCATGAACTGAAAATATCAAGTTGAATATTTAAGTATTTTCAACAAAGCGTAGTATTTAGTTTTCAGTTCAGGATTTTCTATTTATTTCCCTCCACAGTTAAATAAAAAAATTAATTCAAATCATTCCATAATTCGTACCTTCTAATAGTTGAAACTTCACTCAACCTACAAGTGAACAATCTTCTATACATTTAATTATACAGGTACACGTGAAATACAGACACTATTCTTAATCAAATAAAATTCTAAGAAATTATACAATGCTTACTTTTTTGAAATGTCATTTGCAGATTTACATCTTACATACTGGCAAAGTGGTTCACATTCATCTGGAATTTGAAGGTAGGTATTTCAGTGTTCCACAGAAGAAAGGAAGTTTTAAAAAGCTCTTGTAAATATCTTACATAAATAAAAGTTTGAAAATTATTCAAGTCTTAACACTTGAAGGAAATTTTGATGATGAATTGATCTCTTCTCCCAAGCAGTGAGAAGACAACAGGAAATGGCCTCAAGAGCATCAGGGGAGGTTTAGATTGGATATCTGTAAAAAATTTCTTCCCTAAAAATGCATGCCAAGCTCTGGAACAGGCTGCCCAAGGCAGTGGTTGAGTGGCCATCCCTGGAGGTATTTAAATGACATATATCTGGTGCTTAGTGACATGATTTAGTAGTGATTTGGCAGCACTGGGTTAATGGTTGTACTGGACGATCTTAAAAATCTTTTCCAATCTAAACAATTCTATGATTCTGTGAGGTTTTTCATCTTCCCATCTCTATTAGCTATGTCTCAATACAGGTAACATTGAAGGTAGAGTAATAGATCTGGCAGTCAAGGCAATTAAGCAAAAGTTTCAAATAGTTCCACTTACTGCATACTGTAATAAATTATCACAAAATAATTTGTGCATAGGAAACAAATTTGTTAAAACAACTGTACCTAATTCTCTAGTGGCACAGTTGCTAGCAAATACTAATTTGTCATCATCAATATCATCCCAAACATCCTTGTTCAATTCAAAGTCCACATCCAAAGCATCTGAAAAACAAGATCTGCTTTTATCCATAATGTATTAAAGATTTGTAACATTTTTTTATGTCATTGTTTCAGTGCTTGTGAAAAGAACCAGGAACTATTTTTGAAGTGTGTAATACATTTGTAATAGACAAGTACAACATAAACTCTTCTATTTTACAACCAGTTCAATCTACTGAAAGAACTGTCACAAGTGTACTTTTTCCTCAGCCTTATTTTAAAAGTTATCCTGAGTGTAGATTCTAGAAAAATGAACCTTCTAAAAAAATCACTGCAATTTCATTCTTTCTCTTTGCCTCAAGCATTGCTTGATCCCAAATTTAATACTTTGAATACAGTCCATTCTTCTCTCCAGTTTTCCAAAACATTCTGAATGCTGTCTTCCTCCCATATAACTAATTCCTAAGATCTACCAATGACAAAGGCATTTTCAAGCATTGTTGTTAAAGACCTTAATTAAAATGCGACAGTTAATGTTTTTAAATACTTTTTTTTTCAGGGTGTAAAGAAAATTTTCCTGTTTCTTTTCTCATTCCCCTCTCCTTCACTGTATTCTCTTTTCATCATCAGTCCAATTTACTGTAATTTTTTTCATCTCTCTTCTAACAGTTTCTTTATCGTGGCCCTAAAATGCCTAGGAAACCCTGATCCAGGTATCTCTTGCAACACAGGGGAAGCAGGACAGGCTCAAATAAAAAAATCCAGTTTCACAGACATCGGCAACGCCAGGAAGATACTGGTATTGTAATTTTGGATGCACGCAGTCAGTATGGTGCATTACTGTACAGATACAGACACTTCAAATAAATTACATGTTTAGGTTACTCAAATTTCACAGTATATTATTAATTACCAGATTACAGATACAGTTAACCCTACAGAAAAAAACAAACCCAAAATATATGAACCAGTGCCTTACTTCATTAGAACTAATTTTTGGTGCATTTCTTTAAATGCAGCTGTTCCAATCAATATGACCGAGGTTGCCTTTTCTGCTACTATTCAGTGTAAAAGGTTTCTAGTCAGCAATATCTACTATGTCCCCTTGATCCTTAACGATTTGCCTCAAGATGTTCTTGAGCATAGATAAGAGCTCTTTCCATGATTTAATTCTTTTAACACAATCATATACACTTACTGCCCACCTCCCCCATTATCTGATGATATGGCTACAAGGCAGTCTTCCATTTACCTGCTATAGCTATATTTACATAACAATTTTAGTGTGGCAGGAAAATGCAAAGCATTAAAGGAACAGGATTACAATCCCACTGTCAAATTATTAAGTAAAAATGAAACCATGCCACATAGCTGCCAACACTTAAGGCAGTATGAACAAAAAAAAAAATATCTCAATCCATTTCTGGACAGTGTTTCTTGTATGTCTGCATCTGACCTAAATACTGGAGCTGCTACCTATTAGCTAAACTAATCAAAACATGATTGACATCAATCTACTGTCACCAAATGCATTGGGAAAAGGCAAGCAGTGAAGAGAACATCATAGTTACATACCAATAATGAAGCCTAATAATTTAACACCAACTGTAAAAAAAAATTTGTCACCTTCTCAGTGGAACAGACAAAGGAAATTTTTTTTCAAGATAGACACATTTTAGTATCACAGTATCACCTAGGTTGGAAGAGACCTCAAAGATCAGCTATGAGTCAATTACTGAATGACATTTTGTCAACTACCAAAACAAAAGCTCTTATTTCAGTAACTTCTCCCAGCAAAAACAACAAAAAAAAAAAAAAAAGAAAAAAAGAAANAAAAAAAGAAAAAAAGAAAAAAAGAAAAAAAGAAAAAAAGAAAAAAAAGAAAATACAGATACAGGGGTAAAATATCTCATGTTACAGGGTACACTTAAGATGCTTAGACCTACATGACAAATTCTTACCAATACTATAAAGAAAGCCAATTAAGGCCACTATATTCATTCGGTGTTTTAAAATGTTATACTGGTTGCTGTAGTAATTTCAGGAAGTTTGAGTTTACAAGTATATTCAAATCAAAACAGTGAAAATAATGATTTTTTGAACATTAGCGATAACTTACTACTCTTTGCATAATTCCAGGATTGCAGTTGTTTCTGAGATACCTCTCTGCTACTACCATTATCTACCTGGTCCATTGAAGGTGATGAAGATGCTGAAGACAACTGTTCATTACTAGACCTATTAACACAATAAATCAGTGACTGTCAGTGTAACAGTTGCAGAAAGTTGAAAAATTATTTTATTAAGGAAACAGTTTTTAGTTGTTACAACTTCACATACTATCTCATATACATAATATACTTATCATACTGTTACTTAATATTAATCAATACCTTGCCAATGCTGGTAACAAAGATTTAGGTGTAAAAACAAATTGCTTGAGGTCCACATTTTGAGCTTGATTTAACATCTGCATCTAAAGAAAGCAGATTATTGTAACTATAAGATATAAGCACTGAAAAGTGGTGGTGTTGTCTTAATGACTATATTGTTCTAACTTGATAATTTTCAAAGATCATATATAAAATCTTTCTGATTCCTACTTATCTTATGCAATCAGTTAAAATGTTTGAATTACGTTCTTCAAGTTGAGTTATTCAAGTACCCTGTCCAAGTCAGAATGTTCATCATTAACTCTTAACCATATTTGAGTGACATGGTTTTGTGATCTGGCAGTTTGGACTTGATGATCTTAAGGGGCTCTTCCAACCAAAACAATTCAATTAGCTATAGACTAAATCATTCTTTTGAAACAATATAACAAAACTGTGAAGAGGAAATAAAGCAGTTCAGTATCTCAAATGCCATTCTTGCTGCAGAAAGAACTAGTGTAGCACTACATTACATTCAAGTGTAAACCATGAAATTTTCCAGAGGTTAAAACTAACTTAGAAACAAGTGGATATTTCTCATAAACAAGTGGATCTACCTGTTAGTGTAAAAAGATCTTTCAGTACCATTACTCTGATAATACAACTCTGTTTTCAGTCAGATTGTATTTTGTCAAAACCAAGTACAGTACCTTCCAACACACTTCTGTACCTCACTCACCACCATCTATCAAATGCCATAGAAGTAAAAAGAAAAGGTACACGGACAGAAGAGTATCATTTGAAGTATTCCAGTAGCAGCATATCATCTCAAAGATTCTTGAACTTTTGATTTTTGCATTCCACACAGGAAAGACAAACTTGAATGTTCGTATTTAGCTATAAGAACTATGCAAACAACATACAAATACATAACGGATTAAAATGAATGGCGGACTGCATTCAAATGAACCTTTAACCGTTTTACTGGGGGTACATGTGAAGTGGAGTTCCTGCTCCTTAAATCAGCTAGGTACAAAGAAAATTTTGAATCTCCACTCATCTCAGACTTTGGAGGTACTCCAGTTTTACCTGAGAAAAGGAATTAAAACAATCTTTAGTTCAGAAGGGATCTAGAAAGAATTAAGACTTATCAATAGGAATGTTGGCACTAAGCTTAGTATCTTCTGTTAAGATTCTAAATGATTTAATAAACTAATATCTACATAGAAGTGTAATAAGCTTAACATTGCTCTTAAATCATATGCTAGATGTTGTGAAAAATATTAATAATCATTGTATTTGCTGTAAGAGTATTATTGACGAAGCTTTTTATTACTACTTTTATGACTGTATCATAAAAACTCAGGCCTGACTCTTGGTTGCATTGCTTCTGTTCATGTAGCTGTTGGTATAAATTAAGTTATTCTAAACTACATTTGTCCAAAAGTAACAGAAATAGTAGATTTAATGAAACTCACAGCAGTCATGTCCACACACATCTTTATTTTTACAGCGGTGGTTGCATTCTCTGTTTCCATACTTCTTGTAAGTAATCTCTTGTTTAGATTTGCCTCCTAGATAAGCAGAACACAGAAACATTAGGCTTATATTTCATAGGTCTTGTTGAGAGATAGCAAAAATGGGCTAGAATTAGTATGGGTCACTAAATTTTTGTAGCCTTCAACAAAGCTCTGGGTTGCTCCAATCTAATTGGAAAGCGATGAGTGTTGCGGAAAAACAGAGGCAATACATTTCCAAATTCAAACCATAATATTAGACATCAAACACCTACCATTTTTCTTATTTTCAAGTTCATCAAAGAATTGCACGTTAGTACTTTGCAAGTGGTAGCAGCAACACTGTATTTTTATTATACTTGATAAAGAAACAGTATGTATAAAGATCTAGCTCTCCACTGAAAGCAAAATTTTTTACAAAAAAAAAATTGCTATTAGTCAGATGTTGTGATCTGTTTACCTCTACCTGCTTTTGCTGCTGGCAGACTTTGCGATGAGCCACAATACATATCACCTGAAGACTCAGCTTTCAGTTTTTGATTTGTAACCATGTCACTTCCCACTACTTTTGGTGTTAAGTAAAATGGTGTATATGCTTGCTGTATATCAAGGCCAACTTCGAAAGAAAGAAAAAAAGTATTTTACATTTCTATAAACTGTTTCTAAGTTACTGATTACCTCCAGTCTTCTGAAAACTCTGAAGGCAAAGGGCAAAAGAGAATCCTAATCTGAATCAACAAAGCAAAATACTATCTCCTAGTAGTAAGTAGTATCAGTTTTGGTATTTCTCAGTTCATTCATATGCTAGTGAATAAATCTGTTATGTACCTAGGACTGTTAGGTAATACTCAACACAGTAAAACACATGTAATAGAATTCTGTTTACAGGCAAGTTCATTTGTATGTATTTTTGGCTTGATAGAACATGTTTTGACAATTTATTAAAAATTCTTATCCTGTTGTTTTTAAATTAAAAGCATACCAATCAACCTACCATAATCAGAACTAATTAAATTTACACTAATGTCCTCTGATTTAACAGCTCTTTTTACTTCAATTTTCTTCATCCAATTTCCTGTTTTCAGCAGCACAGAATCCCTATAACGTGTGAGTAAAGTTTTGTTAGATACGAAAAATGAAACAAGACTGTACACTATGGCATCTGTAACTAAGTGAACGAGCCTTTATTTGGTCTTAGTTTTTGGACTTCACTTGGTAAGTGGCTTAAGAATAACCTTCCAATAATATATAATTTATGGCCATAAGAGAGCCAGGATCCTGCAGATTAGTTTTAGTTCTCCCAAAAGCATCAGATGTCATGCTGAATTCCCACAAAGGTCACACAGCTGGAAAAGAAATTGTTTTATTTTTTCCCTATTTGCTTCAAGCAGATCTTAGCCAACTTCAGAATTTAGTTCCACCTCCAAGTGAACAACAATTTCAACAACATAACTAGAAGAAACACAGGTAATAAGAGTAACAACTTGAGAATGTATTTTTTTAATGGGTATGTTACTTGTTTTATGTGAATATTATTATGATTTCCGTAATATGACAGTGTAGTACAGCTATTTACACATACTCTCTGTACTGACAAGTACAAAACACTGGCACGTTTTGGAGGTTTATCGATCTTGTGCAGCATTTTAAATGACAACAGTGATTAGAAAATGCAGTACCATTTGGCATCAGTATTGCAAAACCTGAAAAAAAACATACAAGTATCAAAAAGCAAACACCTTTGGAAGATGTAACACATTAAAAAAAAAAAAATCATACATACATAATTTTCTGATTAAAAATTACTTGGTTGTCAGCATCTCCTATGACCAGTGTAACATAGTGAAAGTCTGTTGCTGTTCTTTTTGTCTGTAGTTGCTCATAGTTTGTTAATTTGACAGTTACTAAGATTTCAGCCAATGTATCACTGTATTTTGGAAGCTAGGAGAAAATTATATAGAAGAAGACGTGTTTAAATACACAAAGTAAATTATATGCCCTCCTATAATTTTTAAACTGTTGATACAAACACAAAAGCCCTATTTAAGTGGTGCATTTTTTCTTTGTTGTTCTGCAACACTGTTACACAGTATTAACTTACCCATAGCTGAATATCCTAAATTTGATTATGTTCTGATAATAAAAGATAGTCTACATTAAGTCCTTGAAAAAAATTCTGTTCAATGCAAAAAGATGCAAGAAGAATGTTAGGTCTACTTTGGCATCCCAGTATTCCTCTGTATTTGTAACTGTTAAATCTTTCTTCTGAGAGTAACTTTAAAGATATTCATCTGACATTATGACTAATGAAAACCTGAAACAGAGCTGGTCATTTTAACACTAAGTGTGTGAAATACTATTGTTTGTAACATCAAAGGTGTCTTCATTTGTACCAATTTCATACAACACTTTCTATTTTTCAAATTTTGTATTTCAGAAAGGCAGATTGGCTGCTTAAAGACACAATGCATTACCAGAACCTCAAAGCTCTCAATTGCACGTGGAATTGCACCCTTCCTTTGAAAGGGCACGAGCTACATTGAGAAATTTACTGTTTCTCTGTATTTCTAAGTGTGAAGTAGAACATGCACAAATCAATGCTTCTCCAGTACATTTTACATGTATGTTTTGTTGTCTCAAGTTTATGTTCAAGATAGAGGAGACCTCTCAGACTAACATGAAATTCTAGAACGTGAAATATATCGTTATCTGTAACATAGATTGCTATTAAAGAGACAGAGAGAAGCTAACATGTTATATGGAATATTTATTCCAAAACTCGCCCTTGACGCCTAAGGGTTTGACTATACATGTGAAAGTGGAAGGACATCACAATACCGTGTAATCATCTACCAGTGAAGGCTCAAAATTTAAGTTAATATTTGCTTCATTTAATAATATCAGCATAAAAACATAAAATAAATAGAAAAGCATTTACCTGTTCAATGTCAAGCTCATATTTTGGAAGGTGCAAAACAGATTCTTTTATCTGGTTTCCAAAAGGAGGATGCCTGTTTAAAATCTGGAAACATTTCATTTAATTTCTGATACATTCAGCTGATGATAGATACTAACAGAAATGTAAATCCAAGGAATCAAATTCACCAGAGTAATTATGCCATCAACAAAAGCCCTTACCACTCCAAGTTCTCTACCGTTAGTAATGCCCAAAGGCCAATATAAGCAAAAGAGAATTCCAATACTTTTTCACATTGCTACCACTTTTGTTCAGGTAATACCCAGTGAACTAGCCAAGGACTTCAAAACCTGACTACTTAGGTTTTATATGAGATGACTTTTCTACGCTGCCCTACATTTAATCAAAACAAAATTACAGAAAACTGCAAAAGAGTACAGAAAAGAGAAACCAAATTCCTAAAGCCAAAACAGAAAAACACGGGTAGAACTGATTTGCTCTAGAAATCCATTATATCTTCCAGAACACTGGAAAAACAATTTCCTCAAGAAAGGAAGTCAAGAGCCAAATAACTTGTCCTGAAGTACAATCTAACTTCTTTAAAATGTGTTTTATATGAATCAGAAGAATTTCACTCTATGACTGTCTTTAACTAAAGGTAGTGATAATGGAAATTCAATATTCTCATCATTAACATACATTAAAAGAAACTGTAAACACATACTCCATTTTATATTTTAACATCAGTTCCAAAGCTAAATACGTATTTTCCTTTGTTTCAAACCACTTTAATGATTATACATATTTGAGCAACTGCTTTCCAAACCCAGATAAAATCAGTGAAATCATTCATGAAAAATTTGCTAGAATGAAACATCATACACATTTTCAAGGAAAAACAGCAGTTGTCACATTTTTAAAAGTCACTAATATAAATTAATAAACCACTTAAACCACTCCATTTTGCTGACAATAACACAGGAGATGTATATTAACCATACTGCCTTTACAGTTAGCAGTATTAATATCCAGTATTTTCCTCCTTATATGTGAGTACAAAATAATAAATTACCAATTCAAGTTCCCTTGCATTTGTATCTTCTATTTTTTTAAATGATGTCAGTCCAGCATTTACCATAGCATTTGACAGTGACACACCTGTGAAGAATTTAAGGTTTATGCTGTTAAATACAATCACTAATCTCAAATTATTTTCAACAACTGCAGAAGTACGTTTGTCCCAGCATTTTGCCCAGCAAATCACTAAATTTCAGTTCATTAAATATCTTACTATTGTTTAATTTCACTTATTCATCACTAAAGATAAAAAACAAATGCAATAAATACGAAAACATTCAGTACCTCAATACTGACATTTAGCTACATTATCTAAAGTATAACAGATTTTAGATCGCTTTCTACGAGAGTCAAGAAATGTGTTCTGTATATATATGTATAATGAAAAAAGCTCCATCACACAAGGATTCTTCATCTCAGAAAATTTTCCCCTATCCAAGGAATTAATCGATTATGTTGAAATCATAAGGATCTCAATGATTTTGAGTAAGTTAATAATGAAAAATGCTTTAAATTTTTTCAATTATCATCTTTCAGGAGTCTGCAGAATTAGCAAATATTTTCCTATAGCAGGTCATCCACCACAAATGCGGACTGAGAGACAGTTTCACATACAATCTTATTCCTCTTTGTGATTCTTTCAAGCTTCCAGTGAGATTTGGAGACATCAAAGCATATGAAAAGGCATTTATTTCCCTTACCTGGAACTACAGCCCACTACAGCAACTGCAATATTTTCAGTTGAAATACAGTAAAAAAACACTTAGAATGAGTATGTGGATTATTCTTACTGAAGAAACAGTAAAAGATCTGAAAATTAAGTGGGAAACCTCTCAGGAGACTCTAAGTTGCATCTTGGAAGACATCACAGCAATCCCGCAAGAAAATAATTATTTCAACTGAGAAATTTAGTAATTTGGAGAAACAGAAGATCTTTCATACTTCTAGGCGTATTTGACACCTTTTGGGTCTAACTTAGGGAGAATGGGCATCTTCTATCATTTTCCCTCTCCTTTGCAGAAGCTCTGCAAACAGTCTTAAGACTTATTACTTGTCCAGCTGCTTCAGTTGGAGCTGGTGCTTTGTTTCTTTGTAAGTGAAGACTAGTTCTTTTGTCACTCGCTGTTTCCACCAGTGAAGAAAACACAAGATATAAATAAGAATTTTTCTCTTTGTTTTTATCTATTTCTGAGAAAGAAAAAATGGAGGTGGAAATCAAACCAAACAAATAGTAAAGGTGATAACATTCTCTACAGCATCCTGTCTGTCAGAACAAGCAAACAGAAATCTAATGAAACATACAGCAAGAAGAGGGAACATCATTATTGGACAAGAGTAAGAAACTGAGATAGTTACAGAAATGCTGTAAGATCTCAGCTGAATCCTTAATCTCAGTAAGGCCAAATGTCAGTTAAAAACCTGTCACTCCTATAAAGGAAACACTGAATACTAAGGCTTTTTTAAGATTCAAAACTCAACATCCTGAGGTAAGAATTTAAAAATTAGAGATTTCTGAACATGTTATATGGTATCAGTTATGTGAGCTCAAACAATTAACTTCACAAAGGCAGAATCACCTTAGCAGCCATAGCATGACAGAGGTCAAGAATCAGACATCATAATATAGGCATCAATTATGTATTTTATTGAGGTAAAAAGAATGAAGAGTCAGCAGATGCTTCAAAAGAATCCACGAGTGGAACAAATGGAAATTTGAAAGTTAGCAACACTGTAAAATATGCTGCAAGAGCAATGACAGCATAGGAGAACACACACAACAAAACCAAAAAGCAAAATGGGAGAGACGTGTATAAATAGCACTAAAAAACAAAACCTGACTTTATTCTATGGAATACAGTGTACTGGAAAGGATTTGTCTACACTGCAAGCGCCCTGTTTGTTTCTTCTTCTCATCTTAACCCCCTAGAAATGTTGAACGTGAGGCAGACTCCTTGGATGGTCATCGGTCATGTGCACATCAGCACAGATCCAGGAGTAGAGGAAATGCGTTCCCACCACACTGTACTGGGCTGAATCCTTATGAATAAAGCAATACAGCTTCTGCACCTGAGTTGGCAAGGCTGTAATGCACTGTTATCATGTGGGTCTTCTGGCTTAGTTATTCTCTAATCTGCAGATCTCTACTACATTGATCTATACAGAGCTGATGTGTCTTTAAAGAAAAAGCTGCAGTGAATTCTGAAAGTGTAAAGCTGTAAGACCAGACATCAAAGCAGGAAGCTATACTAGATACTAGTACCTCAACCAGTTGTAACTACATTTTTGTAATAGAGAGGACTTCAGAGCTTCTGAAATCCTTTTTGAATAATTATGACAGGTCTATACTTCTAGCTAGAAGCTCATCCAGTAGCAGGAAACAATGACAGGAAGGAGATTATCAGAAACTTGTCATCCTTGTGTATAGGAACCTTGTGCACAGTAAGTTTATTTCTATTTCACAATTCCCGTCCATGTCAATGCAAATTAAAGGGCTTTCATGCATATGAGCAACAAGACCTATGGTGGCATAGCTTACTCAGAGATACTCAATCACACAAATGCGGAATATACCTAAGATAGAGAGATGAACACTAATCAAAAGAACAACTCTGAAATACTTTGAAAGCTGAAGAAAATTATTAAACTGATTACTTTGATCATGCCAGGCTATTCCGATAAGAGTAGTACTCAATTGCAGCAAATGAGTAATTAGGAGACTAATTTAACTGAGAAATTAGCAGGCTAATTATGAGGTGGGTTTTTTTTCCAAATCAGATTACACTTTTTGAATTTTTTACTAGTACTTACCAATTTTTTCCAATTGTTTAGACACATGAAGTGAATTTTCCCAAAGTCTGCATCTGAAACACTTTGCTAAAATCAAAGAGTTTAATAAAGCAGAAAAGTTGTTCTTACATGATGCCAGATAGTCAGACAACCCTGTGAAAGTAAGATTGATTTGTATTAATCAACAAAAACTTTTATTATGACATGCACTAAAAAAGGATTAAACTTTACCATACATCTAGTAACTCTTAAGCCGTTTCTAAATATTCTGCCAGTATCTTGTGTCAAAGTAAAGTCTTGAACAGGAATGCATCCTAGATGAGCCTGAATAAGACTGGAAACAATTTTTTTTGTATGTAAGTCATACTGTAAGCAAAGTATAACAACACAGAAGTTTATACTGAAAAACAAACGAAAATTCACAAAAGAAAAAAATAAAATCATGATCTGGTCTCAATTAAGTGATACAAATTCTGGCAGAGACTTCAACAGACATACAATAACAGCTTTTCAATAAAAAGTAACAACATGATATAATATTTACCAGTTTATTTTCATTTCTCTTGTTTTTATCTTCCCCTCCATTGGAAACCTATGCATGAAAATATTTTCTGGTATTTATTATATTTATTGCAAAAAAGATACTTTCCTTTCTCAATGTATCTGATTTTTATACCTGATACTTATTTTGTCCTTGTCTTTATTCAAAGTGTTCAGTATTTTCTTTTCATTTGTTCTTAACTTGATATCCAGAAATTCTGCACAGTTGGAGATCATTGTAATCTGTAATGATTAAACTTTGTTTATTGCTTTTGTTTGCAATTTTTTCCTATCACTTCTTCCAACTTTTAATTGCTTTTAAAAAAAAAAAAAATGTTACTGTCTCAACACTGTAACTGCAAAAAGATGACCAATCACTTTTTTCTAATTCTGACCAACTTTATTTCATCTTCCTGTAAAGGCTGTTATATAGGAAAAGAGGAAGACTACACTTTCAGCTTTTAATTACTATTTCACTCGAAAGCATCCACAAATCAACCCTACTGCTAATACTTTATGGCATACATTTTTGCTGTTACATGTTTTACTTTACTTTTTTCATACTTTAGTAACAAAGATAGCTATAGGAGAACAGGCATTCCATTTTTTCATGCCAAGTCCGTCCTACCACAGTATTTGCTTGGAAACAAAATGTCTGTTGAGACTTAACAACAGCGGTAACGTGTTATCTGACAGAGGAAAACTATTTAAAACAGGAAGACAGTAACATTTCTTTAAAAGTTAAATCTGCTCTGCATGCAACCAGTTTTTGCAATTAAAAAACCCTACTAAATTGCAAAACACTGCAGTGTTTAATACATCTAAAGAACAGGTTTATTAACTCTTATTTATTAAATCTTCACAAATAAGACTAGTGAGGGGAGAAAGAGTTGGAAATAGATCTAAAGAGTACAAAGCCTCAAAGGTAGCCCATATGGAATTTATTTAAATAGAATCTCTAAAACTTTATTCTTTCTATATATAAACAAAGTCTGAGCCCTTTAAAAGAAACAAAACCATCAGCTTGTCTTTGATTTTAAAATGAACTGAACATATGTAAATTTTAAGAAAGTTAAATTACCAATTCTTTTAAGGTCTCTGTTCCCTTAATTGTGAAAAACTGTTTCACTGTATCAAATGCTATATAATACCATGCCATTAATCTTCCAGTCTCTGTAAAAGAAGAATGTATCTTCAAAACTAAGTCTGTGAAGTATTTTTTTAGTGTTTTTTTAAGTAACAGAGTAATTTTTTTTGGTTACATAGCTCAGTGAGATCTACCAGCACTGACTCATTATGTTATTGCCCCCAGCAGTCTGATGGATATTACTGACCTAGAGTGGCAGAAAGAAACGCGCCAGTTACAGTTTTCTCCAGTGGAGATGAATTCACACTAATATACCACACTATGAACCGTGGTTGCTGAGAAGTCAGCCACCTCTAGCAGAGGACTGTAGTCACCTTCATTGCACTGTGTCACATCCAATTATCCCGTGATAACATCCTGTAATTTTCTCCTAATATGCAACAAAATTTCCAGCAACAAGAGAAGATCTATTCATGGATCAACATTAAGAGAATGAACTTCAATGATGGATTAAAGAAAGTTGTTCATATATTATAGTCATTCTCTCAGATACTACTCTATACATTTGGTTACTCTGATTAATGGATCACAGGAATAGTTCTGAGCCTTTGCAGTTCACTACTATCTCAAAATCACTTCTGAAAATTAGTTTATTTATAAAAATAATTACCTGTTGGTTTGAAATTATTTGTTTCATCCATCCTGATCAAATCCAAAGATGATAAATCATTTAAGTTCTTCAAACACAATTCTGTCAACAATGTGAAAACATATCCATTTTTAGTACATGCAGAAAAACTTACCTATGTACAAACCAGATTCATCATTAAATTGCAATGGGTGTATACTCAAGTAATTCCAGTGAACTTGAGTAAAGGTCTTAAGAGTATAACCCTTCTACTAAAGCTGGTGGTCAACTTCAGCCTAGGGAAAGCTCATTCAAAAGATACTTGATAAAGGAGAATTCGACTCTTTCTTCAGCAAAGTAGCACAGTAAAATACACTAGATGCACAAAATGTAGGCTGCCATATTCAGTTCTGAATGATACAAAAGATTTCCACTAGAGTGTTAACACTTAAATAGTTGAAAACAAAACAAAAAAAAACCAAAACCCAGAAAAAGTTAGTGAAAAACCGGATGTGCACATGAACTACGTTAACTTTTCTTGCTGGTGAGTACTCCTTTTTTTCCCCCCTATCTGCTAGTCACAACATCTCTCATATTCAGACATTTCAAGCATGTACTAAACATAGTTCTGGGTCACTGAAATGCTTAGCAATAAACAGCCTTAGCGTAGTTTCACCAAGTCCTACATCAACAACAAACTTTTCTACATGTGTGTTAAATTTAATAAATGTGTAAGTGGAGATAAAGATTTTCCTCTGCAAATTTCAGTCTTTATTTTCATGTACCAGGCTCCCTTTCAGACAGTTAAATTCCCAATAATCTGATAAATAAAAATACACAAAATTATGATGGACATGAGAACTTCCACTGAAGAGAGAAAACTGCATTTGTAGATTTGCAGAACTCCATTTACAATCTTAGCAAGTAGTCTTTTATTAATATACTTGTTTTGTATCTATCACAAAACTTACATGAACATAAATAAATACTAACAAGCTACTTTCATATTTAAAGGTGAGAGGCACTGATTCCTGAAGTGTTTAGTCAGATGTATATTTGCTGATGGAATTGTAAGTAACGTAAAAGTGGTGCTTAAAAAAAATAAATCGGCGGCTGGGTTTTTGTTTGAGTCTGGCAAAAAAGCCTCCTAAAAATAATCTTCCTGTGATTTTTACAGTATTAGAGAAAGACCATGGCACTGCTATTTTTTTTTTAATCTGTAAAATTAGGAGCAGTAATTTGAGAATGAGGCATCTTAAAGACCATGTGCCATTTCCTAATTAGGTATTTGCATTCTCTTGTTTTTTTGCTATCATATTATGCATTTGCTATTCATATGAAAATTTTAAAAATAGATTTGGAGTTAAAAAAGCAAAATAATTCTTAAGAGGATCTCCTGGATCCATAAATCTGAGATACAACTGATATTGTATGCAATGTTTAGCACACAGAAATCTTTGAAATACTCCAGGTCTTCCCTTGACATCCTTAAGCAAAATGAGTACTTCAAGCCATGAAGGCCAAATTTCAGGTAATAAGCAAACAATAAACTAGAATGTACATCTCCAGTGCAAAATGTCACAGTCAGAGTGGAATTCTCAGATCATACCAGTGGGGGTGTCTGAATTGCAGACATATATAAAATGAATACTATGATTTACCTGTAGGTGGTCAAGAAGCCCAATGGCATCCTGGCCTGCATCAGGAATAGTGTGGCCAGCAGGAGCAGGGAGGTCATTCTCCCCCTGTACTCTGCACTGGTTAGGCCACACCTTGAGTACTGTGTCCAGTTCTGGGCCCCTCAATTTAAGAGGGACATTGAGGTGCTTGAGCGTGTCCAGAGAAGGGCAACGAGGCTGGTGAGAGGCCTCGAGCACAAGCCCTATGAGGAGAGGCTGAGGGAGCTGGGATTGTTTAGCCTGGTGAAGAGGAGGCTCAGGGGAGACCTTATTGCTGTCTACAACTACCTGAAGGGTGGTTGTGGCCAGGAGGAGGTTGCTTTCTTCTCTCAGGCAACCAGCACCAGAACAAGAGGACACAGTCTCAAGCTGTGCCAGGGGAAGTTTAGGCTCGAGGTGAGGAGAAAGTTCTTCACCGAGAGAGTCATTCACTACTGGAATGGGCTGCCCAGGGAGGTGGTGGAGTCATCGTCCCTGGAGGTGTTCAGGGCACGTTTGGACGTGGCACTTGCTGCCATGGTCTAGTCTTGAGGTCTGTGGTAATGGGTTGGACTTGATGATCTTTGAGGTCTCTTCCAACCTTGCTTATACTATGTGTGTGAATTTAAGATTTGCTCCTATCCTCCAGTTGATTAAGTCCATCACTGGACAAAATCTACCACACTCTGGAGTTCTCTAAAATTCCTTTTTTTCACATTATTTATGGATTTTTTGAATGGCTAATGCAAAAATATCCATTGTTAAAAAATAAGTGTTCTCTCTCTCCACTTGCTCTTTATTGTTGCTGCCTAATATGCTATACTAATGCCATTTTAAACTGTTCCTAAACAAGGTGATGATGTTCACATTTTACATCCTTTGTTTACGACGCTAAATTTATAACAAAGAAAAGATAACTTCTGAAAAGAGCTTTTTTGAAAGTGTAGTAGCAGAAATTAATGAAAGCAAATGAGATCAATCATAGGAAAATTAAGAAGAATGACAGACAATCAAAATTAAAGTGTTCTGCTCTGTATTTCTGAGTACGGATATGGAGATGAAGTACATAAAGGCATTTAATTTTTTTCCTCTATACAAGAAAAAATTTTCTAGCAGTCAAAATGTACTGATAGTGTTTCAAAAGGATTAATAATAAAAATCGATAGCACAACATAGCAAAATACATTTGTTCTGTGAATGGATCTACTGAAATTAATGAAGATATATAATAAACATGGATGAACCTACACTAAAATGTCCTATTTTACTGAGAAAGAAAAAGCTTAAAAGCCACTTACCTTGTAATTTTTCTTCAATTCCCAATTTATCCAATCCAGATGAAAAACCTCCATAAAAAGACAAAAGGTTTTTTAACCTAGTACAATGATACACTTCCTCCTCAATATCATCACCCATCAAAGCGAAAAGATTGTAAACACTTATTGTACTAGGAACAAGTCAAAAGCCTTACATAATGTAAGTATTTGACTATCAGTAAGGGGTATAGATGTGCAAAATAGAATAGATGTGCAAAAGTAAAAGCTGCAGATATGTCCTTATGTAAAAATATCAGAAGTCCTAAAAGCTGCAGAAATGTCAATGCACAGATGGACAGCTATAGTTTTTCCTATGTTAGAACTGTTAACATTCATTCAAATACTAGAGGTATTACGTTCCTGTCCCTTCTGTAAATCCTTAAAAAATTGTCTCCAGCAAGTGCTCAATTATTTCATAACCGGGTGTAGAGTTAAGTGGCCACTAACAAAGACGTGGTCAGGGCTGAGGATGCAGAGGCTATTCTAAACAAGATAAACTAAAGACAAAAGCATTAAGAAGTTTTAGAAGAACTATGCCACATTTTTTTTCTCTTAGCAGCAGATTACATATCTAGTGCTGAAAACTACATTATGGTTTGTAAAAGCTGTAAATGGCTTCTTTATAGGTTTTTTTTTTTTATGTTATATATGCTGAAAGTCCTATTAATTATATTAAAACAACTGAAATTGTTCTTAAATATGTTACAGGCATACTACATATCTTGTTTTCAATCCCTTATGAAACAGCAGTCCATAATAAAACGGAAGAAACATGTAACATGGATCTAACACATCTTAGTGTTCATAACTGAGATAAATTACAGAAAAAACCAACAAACCATAATGAGATGGATTTTTTAAGGCTCTAATATATAAGAATGTAGATCGTATCCATTCCAGAGCTACAGTGACATCTGTAACAGTATGCAACACTATTTCTGCATTTAAGTGCTCAACGAGATGTCTGTGCAAGCTAGCAAAAAACAAAAAAGAGTAAGTACACTTACAAGTGTTTTAAAACTCTGTAAAACAAACAACCACCAAGCAAACAAAATCACACAAAATAAACCTGTTCTCCAAACGCACAACAATTTTCTGTGGTTTTCTTCTTACTGTCAGCTGTTCACTTCAACAAGTGAAATCAACAGGAAACAGTAAAGAACATGTAAAAAAATGAACAGTTTTATTTATTATAGCTTCATGTCCAGCAAGCCAAAAGAAAAACCTCTGTAAACTGTGAATTTTAACAACGCTTTAGAAAACAAAGCTACAGCACAGAGTTGATGTTTTGAATATATTTTTTAAAATAAACCTTATCAAAATTACATGAGCAAAATTTCTTGGTCTACTCTGTAATATCTTAACTTTCCTACATATTTCTCTTCACATCAAATATATTCTGTGGTCTGGTATTTTCCAGACTAAAAATGCAGAGACACAATCTGGGTTCAACTCTTGCTTTTTGTCTTTGTAATATGTACTATTTCAGTTTCTTCAACTTTCCATCAGGAATCTACAAATACTGTAGGGATTTTTCTTAAGTTTAAGATATTCCAGAGATGGTTTTAGTTGATAAAAAGAGGTTGTTACCTTCTGAATAGCTCAATTTAATTTTCTTGTATTTAAAAAAGCTTGAGCTTCCTTGAAATAAAAACTACCTCAAAAGCCATCCGAGTTTTGCAGAAACAATGAAGCATTGTTACCATCAAAATAGTAATATAAAAAATACTTAGTTACCTGCTCTCTATTACATCAGCACCATTTAACATCTGTATATACCTCTCCCTCGTACTACAACGAGTCATAATAACTGCTGTAGCTGTAGTGTCAAACTGAAAAATAAAACCATGAACAAACCCTGCTCTTTAGATCTTTAGCAAAACCTTCCAGTTGAATATGCATCACATAGCTGTTGAAATCATTAAAACTTTTTTCTTAAAATCCTTATTGAAATGCCTGTTGAACGCCAAAGCCTCGCTAACTTAAGGCAAGCTCTAACTCATTTGAGTATCAAGCAGGACTCTGGACTCCAACCATTGCTGGCAGGCAGGTAGGTCAGTGCACAAGCCTGCCAGTGCCAATGTACCTACGCATCAAGAAACACCACAAACACGAATGGTTATTGACATCCTCACAAGGATTCCTAATCACAATCACAGAAAATAATTTACTGACACAAATTCTCATTAGTAATCCCCAAGTATTAGAAAGTCTTGAATGAACAGTCACACATTTTACAGTAATTTTCAGCAGTCATCATCTCTCAAGCCATCTCACTTATTATTTTGTTTTGTAATGGAAAAAATACTGTCAAATTGAGTTTTGTGTGAAAAGCTTCCTTCTGCATTTTCTAGATCAGATTAGTGTTAACACTGAAAGGCAGATCTCAGTAAATATTTCAGGTCTTGACTCCGACAAGGCAAACCTCAGGATTCCAAGTCACGACTTAAAAAAAAAAAAAAGTCTTACTGAATTAAAATCTCTAGCACAACAATCCCAGTCAGATAAGAAAATTAGGAATCACGACATTGTCACAGATCTGAAGTCTGGATAAAATATTGTCACGTACACAACATAAAACAGTGGCTAGTAAAAGCAGACCCTGGAAACACATGTGGGGTAAGCTATCTCCCATGTTAGGCTTTACAGGTATATCTAAAAATTAAAATACTTAAATGTGTAAATTTAACACATATTTCTCACAGACTTTAAAGAGGTATAATTAAAATAACGTATTTAAAGCCCCTGCCTTCCTTTTTACAACCAAAGCAATGTGTAAACCATTTCTAAACCACTGCATTCTTGGCATCAGCTACTTCTTTTGGAAGCAAAATGAATGCTGCCTTTTTGAAGGCAGTGTTTCTGACCCTTCCCCTCTAGACCACTTCTAATTTAATTAGATGTTTTCTGGTTCTGATACTATGAGAATAAAAGCACATTGCTCTTTATACTATTAAATATTCCAGAATTTTTGTCATGTAATTTGTAAGCTGTGTGTCACCTCCCTACTTTTTCTTTAATCCACATTCATTATATTACCCAAGTATAAGCTTTAGATTCACAGCAAGGTGAAGTAGTACTTTTTTAGCACACAACATAAATGCAAAGTTTTCTTTCCCAATTAAGAAATTACACAGGTGTAATAATAACATCACTTTAAAAACCCAACGCTGCAGTAAAATTGTTGCCAAAACCAGTTTCTACTGATCTGCCTACCGACAGCATCAGTACAATACACTATTAACTTACTTGAGGCCTTCCTGCTCTCCCAATCATTTGCAGAATATCAGTTTCACTGTATTCTTGGAACACTCCTCCAACATAGTGCATTGTGGATTTTATAACCACCAGATGTGCAGGCAGATTGACTCCCATAGCTAAGGTGCTAGTAGTAACTACATCAGATTAAAGTATATTGATTGCAAGGTGAACAACATTGAAATGTCTGGCATTAAAACAAGCAGCAAACAAGTGACTAACTATTGATTTCTCAGAGTTCTTACATTCTAGTGAAGTCAGTGGGCATTCTGAACCACAAAGAATTAGACATGGATTACAGAGATGTATTTGCACAATTTCTGTATATCTGATAATTGTAATTCATTTATTATGAAGTACTCTGTAACTAATGACATCCCATGTATTATGATTAAGCGTTTCTTAACATTTGGAGATAATAATCTACAATCCAATTCCTCTTCAATATAACATACACACAGTGAAGAAACATTATTCCTATTTAATTTCTGGCTAGATACTTGAAGAGAGTCAGGAATTCATTTTGCTTTGTAGTGATTTAAGATACATATATCTATCAGTCATTAGCATTGTTTATATCCATGGTACCAGATCAGAATCACCACCAATACTATCATAATGCTTTACCAATACACACTCTCACGTGCAAGCCACTAGTTAAGTTTGTGACAAATTATGTCACGCTCCTGTTTTCTAATTAACATTCTTTAATGAATATACGGGGTGGCAGGAACTGAACACAAAAAGACAGCTAAAGAGGCCAACTGTTCAAACTATTCCACTAGGAAATCAAACTATTAACGAATTTTCCATTTTTTTTTTTAATTAAAAGAGAACTAAAATTAGTAATAATATATACCTCAGGAAAGAAGAATCCATTCTAAACTAAAGACATAACCACATCACCTTGTAAGAGTATTACAGGTTTTCATCATATGATGGTAAGCAAAATGGGGAAATCAATGCAAAATGACCTCACCATAAAAAAGCTGGAAAGGTCACTTACCAGTGCAATCTGAACTTCAGTCTATGTATGTGTGTGTATATACATGTACATAAACAGACACATGCTGTGAGGATACATACACTCTATTTCAAGGCCAAAGAATTTTCTCCCTTTGCATATCTGTGAAAGGTGTGTTAAAACCATACCTACCATCATGCTTACAGACATATAATGGGTAATACACCCCATACTCTTCCAACTTCCCCTCACTTGTAAAAACGCAATTCCAGTAGCTCATATGAGTGAAATATTCATGTAATCTATAACTTTCAAAGGACTTCAAGCAACTTTGTGTCTTTTCAGTGGTGGCCCATATGTATGTTCACATTGTGCCCAGCTGTGGTGCAGGGTCTCAAAGTGATTTTTGCAAAGAGCAATGGTAGAACCAGAGTGTCCTGAGATTTTGGAAATGGCACTGCATTTGGCAAAGCCATACATAGCAAAAAAACATCTTAAACACTGGGGGAATGTACGCTCTGCCCTGAAAAAAATAGTGGCTAAATACATAGGATCAATAGTGATACTTGGAAGAAATGGGTGGGCACTGAAAAGATATGCCCTTCTTTAAACAAGGACACACACTGCTTTCTTCATGGACTTTGAGTGTCTTTCAAACTTTTTTATCAGTACTGAGACTCCCAGCCAGGACTCTTTGCACTGTAAAACAGTCTTGTAGCTAATGGAGACGATGCCTAAGGTCTGGGACAAAGATATTGTTGCTGCCCTCACTGTTTTGCTGAAAAAGAGGGATTGTTTGCATGATTCCTTGTGTCCTTTAAACAGATGATAAAGGATGAAATGAGCTAGCTCACCTGACCTTGCCTGAGGTTGTTTTAGAAGAGCTCAAGTAATGCTTAATCTTGATCTGGGTGGTGAGTGACTGGAGAGCAGCCCTGAGGAAAAGGACCTTGGGGTCTGGGTTGATGAAAAGCTCAACATGAGCCTGCAATGCGAGTGCAGCCCAGACAGCAACCGNCCAGGCAGCCAAAGCACAGTAGATTGCAGGGATGCGGAGACTTATTAATGTCACGGGTACTGCAACTCTAGGAAGGTTGCCAGATGACAGTATGGGTATCTACTTTCAGTTTTCACAGTAAGTCATCACCATTGTACAGGAAAGCAAAAATCCAAGTATCTTTCAGTGTTGTACATGAACCACAGACAGTTCTCCATAAGGTCTGAATGTTTTTTACAGGAAAAGAAAGCCCGAATGAGAGATCATCATGTCTCAAAGACACTCCTCATTTCAGGTAATAGCAGATGAAATATTTCCTCCGAACTTCTCCACAGTCAAAACACCCTGCCCATCTATAAGAAGCATAAAATGTAAAAGATAACCTTCAGGGAAGCTACTGCTGCAAAAGATGCAAACAAAATGTCACAAACTCTGTGGAAAGATATACTAGCAGAGTGTTTCACCTCAACGGGATAGCACACTGGTATGAAAAGGAAATGGACATAGTCAGTCTTATTTAGAAGTATGAAGGAGGATGACTTCAGCGTATGCTGAAAGGAAGAAAAGTTCTATGGTCTTTAGCAACAGTGTGTATGCATAGTCACTGGGTAAAAGTGCATGTGAAACACAAACGTACTTTTACCTGAAATTTGAGAAAGTAATTCCAGAGGTTAAACAAACTACAGAACCATAAAATTTAATCACTTCCAAACTGTAGTCTTCTGAGGGTAAATTAACAACATTCTTATTTCAAAGTTAAATTTACTTACAAAGTACTGGTAAATCTCCTACAGTAAAAGCTCCTTCAATTATTTTTCTGTCAGGTATCTCCATACCCGCATGATGATAAGCCACACCACACATTAAAAGATCTGATAATGAAAATTACATCCATCACTTGACTAAATTTATTCAAGCAAATATTCATTCACAGAGCAGAGAAGCAGTGAGGTAATTATTACCTCTCAGTCTGGAATCCTTCAATGAATTTGCAGATCTCTGTAACCTACATGACAAAAAATAATAAAAATCAGTACTTCAAAACCACAAAGCATTCACTAATGTAAGTGGCACATACATAGACACAAGTATTCTTTTAAAAATGCAAAAATAAAGCTTCACATTAAACTAGGTACACAATTATCTCATGAAAGACCGTAAGATGTATTTCTTAGCAAGTACATTTTTTGTACACTTTCTGCAGTTTTTTGTATTTATGCTTTTTAAAGATGTTCTTAGCTTTCAACTACATGTTCAACTATTAAAAAGGCATAGTCTCAAAATAACTAATACAAATTCTTTGGGTATCTTTCCACCACAACCCTTTCCATCTTCTCAGACAGCTGCTGCAGCCCTTCCAGCCTAGTTATCTTTTCAAGTCACAACCTACAACCTAGGTATGTGGCTCACAAGAGGCAAAGATTACAATGTTTTAGGTCCAACAATCAGAAAGCAGCTTTTGCAGCTGCCATAATTAGGCAACCCCAAAGCAAAGAATAATTAAATGTATATATTAATGCAAACACTACTTATGGCTTAACTTCAAAACATAGTAAGACTACATCCAATTCAACTACTCATATACTTAATCTTTGCACTACAAGGCCTTAAAGGGTCACAGCAATTAACATTTGTATGTCTAGAAAGCAGCTTTTACAAATAACTTAATGTTTGTGAAAAGTACCGTAAAAATATGAGAAGCAAATGTAACTCCCCAAGAGCCAAAAAGAAATGTCAACTGTGCTGATTTTTCTGGAGACACTGTTTCTGCTAGAAACTGTATTATCACCTCAACAGTTTTCTTCATGTCACGAGTTTACTAAAACTTCCAAACATTTATTACAATTCAAATATAAAAATACCTTTGTTTCTGTTCTGCACTCAGTAAAAACTTAGCATCTTTTGCAAGAACAGAAGCAGCCTGCTGTACTCCTTTTCTTGTGGCACAAAACTACAAAAAAGAAAATATTTTTTTGAATCAACACTTTCATGAAAGAAAGAATTTAAAATGTGACGCAAAAGAAAGCTGTTGTACCACAAGTGCTGGTTTTTGTTCCGAGTATGTTTGTATAATACTAGCTATTTTGTAGTTCAGAGTTAAATCAAATTTGAATTCTGTCTGATTGTCACTGCAGGGAAAACCAAGAACTATTTTGCGTAGCTTCACTGGTCGTTGATCCTCGTTTATTTTCAGACATACAGCAGGTATCTTGCTATCTGAAAGCCATTCTGCAATCTTTAAAAAAGAAAAAATAGAATGGAAACAATAAATTTCTGCTTTTAATCATGCTGTGCTCTGAAGGCATCACACAATAATTAACTTAGCTTTTGTCACATGTAAACTATTAACACATTTGACATTGTTTTTATCATTAAAACCACACGCAAAGTTCCGCTTTCTACAGGACCAAAGTAATTCAGATTGAAATCTCAAGTCTGTTGTGATTTCTATTTGGAGATAAAAATCATGAACTGAAATCTTAAAACTTCAGCATGTCCATTCTTGGCTGATACTTCCATACAGCTGTAGGTCATTGGTAACATTATCATCAACTGCACAGCTGTCTTCAGCTGACACCTTCAAAATGACAACCTTGTTATCAATCTCAATTTATTAACTCTAAGTAATTTTTATAACATGCAACTACATTAATTAAAATACAGTTAAAATGTAACTCTTACATCTTCAGCATTTGGGATTGTTGCAGAAACAGCTATAAATCTCAAGGGGGGAACAGTGTCATGACTTTCTGAAAGACGACAAAAAGAAGACTGAACAGTCTTCATCCGACTGACAACAACTTCTAATGTTGCACCACGACTTTCATCCTTTATAACATGCACCTATAAGGAATTTTGAAAGACTTGCTTAGTATTTCTTCAGTTACAAAGTATGCACGTGTTAAATATTTTATTTTCTAAGTTTCCTTTTATCTTCAAGAACAAAACCATTAATTTTCTTACCTCATCAATAAGAAAGAGTCTTACAAGCTGGACTATAGAGTTGTCTTTCCATCTTCTTGTCATGCTATCCCATTTTTCCTAGGACAGAAAAACCCAAAACAACAGAAGGTGAAGGTATTTTAAAGGCCAACATCTGCCAGAATTATAGTACAGGCAGCCATGCTTAAACTGCAATGAATCTTTAAATAAAATCAGCTAAATTAATTCAAGCTAATGCCATGTATGTTTCATCTGGCACATTATTATACTGCTGACTGTTTATATGAACTTGTACACACAGCAGTGCAGGCAAGCATAAGGATCACAAAATTATCACTTATTACCAAAAAAGGGAACAGTCCTAGTAGCATACAATTAGTAGACTACTAATTTCTGCTTATTCTAGGTTATTCTAAAAACTGGGATCAAAACCTACAGGTGTAGTGATAATGATGTGAGCATTATGTATTTCAAATAAATCATCCATCACTGTATCTCCTGTCAGCTCCTTGCAGCTGAGTCCTATAGGTCCAAATTTTTCTTTCCAATCATCAAAACGCTGACTGCACAGTGCTTTTATTGGAGCCACTAAAAATAACACAGAATAATCAGAGTTATATCACGAAGATCAAATCTTCAACAGTATTGCTAACGGTGTTAAATGCATATATTTAAAAAATGTCTTTTTGAATTTAATTTCCCTAATTTTCAATTTTCCTCCCAGAACCACAAAATTTGTAACTGGTATTATTTTATTATCCCATTCCATGTGCACAGATCAATGCTGAGCTCTAAACCCCAGTAATTCCCCATCAGAAACAGAACCCTTTAATTAAGGTTATTTATGCCCTCCCTTAATTCTGATTTTTTCATCAATCCCACAAGGAAACAATTATTCAGTTATCAAGGGTTCTTTCACAGATGGAAACAACCACAGGAAATGCATCTTTTCTAATCATAAAAATGCCAACTCTTTTTCAGTTCAGAATTATGTGAACACTGTATTCAGAGAGAAAACTGGGTAGAAGTAAGAAATCCTCCATGAGCAAGGGACAAAATATTAAAAAAAAAAA